>JADMLD010001116.1:0-48220 GCA_017589585.1 Phylloscopus whistleri
GCTCCCCATGGGCACCTGGATTTTCATTTCTCTTTATCCTTTCAAAACACCCAAAATTGGGTAAAAATAAAGATTTTGAACTAAGATCTGGATGGGGACATGCGGGGATCTTGCAGGGGATGTGGGGGATGCTCGGTGGGAGGGAGTTGAGGGTTCCTGGCAGGGACTTGGAGCTTGCTCAGAGCTTTGGGCTCCTGAGGCCGAGCAGCTCCAGCTGTGCTTGGAGACCCTGGCAGAGGTTCTGGGGCAGCTGATCAAGGACCCCCTGCCCCAGAACTGTCCCCATGTCCCCCATCCCAGTTCCCGATGTCCCCTGTCCAGGATTCTCCTCCCCTGCTGTCACTCCCCTTTGCCCTCCGGCCCGTTCCCGTGTCACCCCCACTCCCGGTCCCGTCCTGCTCCCATCCCAGCCTGGATCCTATTCCCAGTCTTATTCCATGTCCCTTTCCGCTATTCTCTGTCTGTTTGCAATTCCCATATTCCCTGTCCTGTTCCATTCTCGTATTCCTGGTCTCTTTGCTGGCCCACTGCCAGGCCCACATTTCCATTGCTATATTCCCTGTCCTGTTCCTATATTCCCGTTTCTGATCCCTGCCCCACCTTCCTAATCCCCATCCCATATTCTCTCTACTCTTGCTGTTTTCATATTCCCTGTGCTGTTCCCTTATTCCTATTCCCAGTGCCATTCCAGGTTCCTTCCTCCTGTCCCGTATTCCTGGTCCCATTCCCAGTCCCAGTCTGGTATTCCTGGTCTCATTCTTGGTCCCTATCCCCATCCCCAGTCAAGTTCTGGTAATTTTCAGTCCCATTCCTGGTCCCTGTCCCCATTTCCTGTCCATTCCCTATCCTATTCCCGGTCCCTCTCTCCTTCTCCCATTCTCCAGTCCCATTCCCTATTCCCTGTCCAATTCTTGGTCCTGTCTCCATTCTCAGTATTATTCCCAGTCCCTGTCTCATATTTCCAGTCCTATTCCCAGTCCTCATCCCCATTACCAATCCTTGTCCCCATTTGCAGTTCCATTTCCAGTCCCATTCCTCATCCCAGTTCTGTAATCCCTGTTGCATTCTCAATCCCTGTCTTGTATTCCCTGCCCCATTCCCAGTCCCAGTCCAGTATTTTTGGTCCCATTCTTGGTCCCTGTCCTCATTTCCATTATCATTCCCAGTCCCTGTCTCATATTATTTTCCAATCCTGTATTCCCGATCCCTGTCCCCATTCTGGTCCCTGTACCCATGCCCAGTCCTCAGTGCCTGTCCCCTTTCCCAGTTTCGTTCCTGGTCCCTTCCGGATTCCCTGTCCCTGCTGCCATTCCCGGTACCATTCCCAGTCCCGACCACATTCCCTCTCCCCATTCCCTTTCCCTGTCCCCATTCCCGGTGCCATTCCCCAGGGCCGCCTCTGGCATGGGGCCCTGAGGGCTCCCCAGCTCGGGCTGGCTGTGGCACACGAACCCTTCAGCCCTGCTGCTCTCCTGGGCCAGCTGCAGAGAGCACAAGGCTTTGGGCATTTCTCAGAGGCCCCCAGCTGGCCAGAGCAGCCCCTCCTGCCAGCACCCCCTGTGCCTCAGAGCCCTCCCTCCTGCCGGGGACATGGAGGGGACACGGGCCTGCAGGAGGCTCCTGTTCCTGAGACAGGAGCAAGGCTGCAGCTCCAGCCTTTGGGCCCTGGGCCGCAGCAGCCCAGGGGAGGCCCAGCTGCAGAGCTCGCAGCCCCCAATGTGTTTCACTGGAACCCTTTGGAACACTGATCCCCATCCCATATTCCCTCTCCGGTCACTGTTTCCATATTCTCTGTCTGGATCCCATATTGCCATTCCCAGTCTATGTCCTGATTCCCAGTCCTATTCCTGATCCCTGTGCCCATTCCAGGTCTGTGTCCCGTTCCTGCTCCTATTCCCAGTCTCTGTTCCCATTCCCTGTCCCCATTTCCTGTACCTTTCCCCATTCCAGGTCCCATTCTCGCTCCCTGTCCCCATTCCCTGTACCTTTCCCCATTCCAGGTCCCATTCCTGGTCCCTGTCCCCATTCCCAGTCCAGGTGCTGGAGCTGATTGCCCTTGTTAGCATTGAAACACATAATCAAGAGATGATTATATGCAGGTGCTTTTCTTGATGAGCTCTGGGAATTAGGGGTACAGACTTAAATTTGACTTTGGCATTGGATTTGAGATGAACATGTTTTATACACTTTCTGTTATATAACTATATATTAATTATTAAACTTATATTGTTCTGTTGTATACATTGATCTTATCCAAGCATGAATTTTTGTAGTTTTCATCAGGCCCCCCAAACATTGTTTCTCATGATTCTTGTTGCGATTACATCGTTTCTTATGATTCTTATTACGAATAAACAATAATCATATTCAATTACTAACAATTACTACATTTAACAATCATATCATTTGTCACATGACGATCATGCAGGTGCAGTTGTACATGATTCAGTACAAACAGAGCTAAACTGAAACAAAAGGCTTAGTTCCTTTTCCCAGGCCTCCCCAAGCCCAACCTTTTTTTCCACACACCTTGGTGTCCCCCCAAATCTGTTCCCATGATTTTAGAAACATTTTATCCCTATGTTACTAAAATTTAACTCTATACTATAATTTCTTTTTTTTTAAAGCATTTTCACTTTACTAAGTGTAGACGTTTTTACTTGATACAGTCTTTTTAGCTTTTGAGTTTATACTTGATGTTTATCTTCAGATTTATGGTTGTTACATTTGTTGTCATGGATGCTGTCATGAACTGGGAAACTTGAAGACGATGGATGTGGTTTCTTGTTTTCTGTCTGGGCTTTCATTATTCTCTGGTTTCAGGATGTCTTTTCTTGTTTGTATTTTTTTTTTCAGGATGCTGTAGATTAACTAAATTACTAAGAACACGATTATCAAAATTATTAAAGTTTCAATGATAGACTTAATCTATAAACTTACATTCTATTTTATTATTTTGAAGATTTTGTTGAGTAAACTTGTAGTTAAGTCTTTTTTGTGCTTTATGCTTGATTTGTTTTAACTGACTGATATCATGTTTTACATCTGCAGTTACATTTGGGATGTGGATGCAGTAATTGTCTTTTTAAAACTCTACACATTCTATGCTCTTTTAGGACTATTATATTTAGGGCTAATTGGTTTTGTAAAGTTATTTTTGTGGTGGCTTGTAATTGTATATTTAGTTCTTTGAATCTTTCCGGGGTGACTTTTGCTAATCTATCTACTTGACTTGTAAGTTTATACAATATTAATTTTGGTGGTTTGCTACAGGACAAAACAGAGAGTCTAGGGCTTACTTAAATTTTATTTACTAGAGGGTTTTTGCTATGTTTTATTTTGATTTTCATGCTTTGGAACTTTTCGTCTTGTCCTTCTCTGCAGAAGTTTGTGTTCTTTTATTAAATGGGGACTTTTTTCAAATTGGATATAAAGTGGGGAGGCTCAGAGTATTTTTTTTTTTTTATTTTCTTGTCTATAGGCAGATGTGTTGTTTAGGTACTATCACTTATTGCTTATACAAATTGCCCTGGACTCTGGATCATACTTTTATTACATCTTATAATTATGTTATAGTTTACTTTACTTTGTTTGTGTTTGATTCTTCTGCAGGCACAACTGATTTGCGAGGCTACTGCCAGTGGTGCCATTTGTTTTATTTCTATGTTGTCAGAAGTGCAATTCTAAGTTTTATTACATGCTCACCAATTTACTTTATTTGCCTTCATTTTACTACTGGTGGCAGTGTTCCTTACTGCTGGATCTGTTTTATTTTTAGGACCTTTTTATTTAACGCACCAAGGGGTATTTGACATATATTGAAATTTCTGGAGAATAGTCATTGACCAGGCACTGTCCTAGGGTTTTGTTTAGCTTTTTAATTTTTTTTTTCAGCACTTTCATATAAGAGTGGTTTTTGTGGTATTTTAAAATTTTATTTATAGTGTGGCAAGAAACATTCTTATTTTGCAAGGTCTTGATTTTTAACTTACTACTCTATGATTTGCTTTATTTTTTTTATGACTTAGAATACAATCTGTTTTTTTAAAGGCTTCATTTGTTTTCTTATTACTTTTTATGTTTCTTTGATTATGTGCTTTGACTTTGGTACTTGCTTACATGCAATTGTTTTCTTTTGTAATTTTTGATGTTATGATTTCTTAGCTCATTGGGTCTCCTGCTTCTTTAGGTATTGGCAGACAGGCAGTTATTTTACTGGTGTTTTGCATTTTAGCAAAAATTTTGACTAGTCTAATTGTTATATTTTTAGTTTGAATTTCATTGGAAACTTTTATTACTTGTGTTTTTGCTTGTACCTCTTTCTTCATTCTAGAATGAAGAGTGGTGTCTTGGGTTATGGAACCAAAAATGTGTATTCTATTTCATCTGTTAAAAGCAGTTGGGAAGATGTTTTTCTTTATCTCTTGTAACTCTGGGAGGAGGGGGGCAGATGCCTTCTGATAATGGGCCAGCTGTTCAAACCAGGTGGGGCAGTGTTTCTTATCTCTTTCCAAAACGGGTCATTAAGACTACCCAAGCTGTTCTCCTCCCCAAGCTGTTCTCCTCCCCAAGCTGTTCTCCTCCCCAAACTATACCCTCCCCAAGCATACATCCACAAAGCAGTACATCCACATTCCATCATCCTATTGTGAGATGCTCCACCCAGTGGGAGGAGCCAACCATTCCTACCTGGATAAAAACTGAGACGTAGGAATAGAAGGTATCTGGTTTCACTGAATTCCTGGAGGAAGACTGGACCCCTTCTCACCATCACTGGCCCCTTCTCACCATCACTGGACCCCTTTTCTCTCCAGGATCATCTCTACTTCAACAGAATCACATCTGCCACTCCAGGAGGACTCACTGTGGACTGCTTCCAACACCCTGACCAACAGGGTGTCAGGTTGTAGCTCTGACTCTGTCAGGGTTTTCCAGGATTGTTGTTTGTTTGTTTGCTTGTTTGTTTGGATGGTTTTGTTTTCTACTACATTTGTATTGTTAATATTCCTAGAAAAGAACTGTTATTCCTATTCCCAAATCTTTGCCTGAAAGCCCTGAATTGCAAAATTATAATTTGGAGGGGGTGAGGGATTTACATTCTCCATTGCAAGGGAAACTCCAGCTTTCCCTGGCAGATACCTGTCTTTCCAAACCTAGACAAACAGCTAAACCAAACAATAAACCTAAATCAACAACTATACCAAATAAAAAACTTAAATCAGAAGTTAGACCCCATAATAAACCCAAAACAGCAGCTAACCAACTAGCCAAAATCCAAAAGCTACTATTAAATCCTTTTCCCTAAAAACCCTTCAAAACCTAAAAACAAATTACACTCAACAACCTAATAAATCTATAATTAATTAATTAATCCGTCTTTAAAATGCTGCAAACAAAGCTACAACTCTAAACACTGAAGCAAAGTATTTAAAATCCCTATCACAAAATCCAATTATCAACCGAAATAATAAAAAAAACCCCTAACCCTTGCAGTCTCTGGGAACAGGTCCCGGGAAGTGTAGCACAAAAATATCTGTGTACAAACAATCTCTATATACAGTGAACCGAGTAAAAAAACATAAAACAAATAATTCAGCACTTAAAAAAAAGGGCAGTAACAAAATTTGTCTTCTCAAATAACCTGAACACTGAACCCCCAAACTTAATACGACATACACCCGTGATGTGGCAAAAAACTTATACAACTTAAACCACAAAAATACTCTTCTGCTTTAGCAATAATAAAGCAAAATAACACAAAACCCCCTGTACTAAATATAGCAAAAAACCTCCAAACATATACAAATACCATGCATGATCCAACACATACAAAAATCGCAGCTCTAAAAACACGTATGCAAACATTAAAAAACAAAACTAAAAAAACCCACAACAACTCAAAATTAAAAAAAAAAAAAGTTTTCTCCAAATCTTTGAAGTGCAAATCAAAAGTTCTAACACCAAACACAAACATTCCCCAGATAGGGAGAGAAGGAACAGCCTACAAACTAAACTATAGTCCTTCCTACGTAATTGTAAAAAAAACATGAAAAAAATAAAAAACCTACTACTGCTCTAACAGTACAATAAATATCTAAATTCAAAAAGAGCAAAACTCAGAGAGGAAGTTCCACCAAAAAAAAAATAACCCCAGTTACCCAAAAAAACCCCAAAACCCCTAAGCTTAGAGGAGCCCTGCCTCTAACCAAATAAAAGGTAAAAAAACCCCCGTGTTTTTTAAACTGTATAAATTCATTAGCCTAGCACATTAAAACCACAAAACTATAAAACCTTAGTTAACACTAGTACAGAGTGCACATTAATCCCATCAAAATATATATTAAAAAAAATTTGTTTCTATTGCTAGTGTAAGAAAAAAATCACAAAATTTTACTTTGAAAGCTAATGTAAACGTGACTAAAAATAAGTTTAAAAACCACCCTATTGTAACCCAAAAGCCCCATGCATTTAAACACAAACTTCCTCCAAAATAAATCTTTCAAAAACCCCCAACAAATTCAAATAAGCATTCAAAATAACAGCTATAAAAACAAAAAATGTTAAGCAATTAAACACCTTACCTAAATTATCAAAAAACCCATCTGCAATAAAACTTCTAAAAAAAAAAGCAAGTACCAATTGCCACTTCAGTACATCGCCAACAGTACAAAACAACTCAAAATACCATAATTCCCATCCACAAAATAATCCGTGAGCTAAAAAACCAAAAAACAGTCAGCAAAACCCACTCACCCTTCAACAGCCCCATTCAACCTATATGCAAATCTAAAAAAAAATAAAAATTAACTGTAAACTCTCATAGCTTAAATGAAGTAACTCCACCGCTGAGCGCTGCTGTACCAAATAAACTGAAACTGCAGGACGAGCTGAAGTTCAAAGCAACAAAGTCTCGGGTTTGGCTGGTTTCCCGAGATTTGGGTGGTTTAGAGTCCTTTGCCCTCTCAAAGCCCCAAGCCAGACACAGGAACAACACGCAGTCTTCAAATGTTCTTTCTTCAAGGTTTTTCTCATTGTTTATTATTTCTTATCTTTTCCCTTTTTCCCTGTGCCCGGCCAAGGTCTGTCCAGCTCGAGCACCAGGAGAAGACTCTGCCCCTGATGGAGGCTTGTCATCTCTTATACAGATTGTTATGTATCAATTATTTACAATTTCACACCAATATCTACATTCTGTACTAAACAGGTTATTTCTACATTGACCCAATCTCCTTGAACCACTTTGTGCCACCGTCACAGCAGAAGATGGAGATGAAGAAGAAGGAGAAGACGAAGACGAAGATGAAGAAGAAGACGAAGAAGACGAAGACGAAGAAGAAGACGAAGAAGAAGAAGACGACGACGACCCCAGGGCACCGCCCAGAATCCTCCATCTTGTCCCCATTCACCCCTGTTCTAGAAACCCCAAATGTGACAAACTACACTATTCTCTATCACACTTTTGTGGCTTGTAACTCCTCTCTCAGCGCAAAAATCAGCCCAAATCAGCCCCAAATTAGCCCAAATCAGCCCATGGACTCAAGTCAAACCCAGTGCCTTCCTGGGCTCTGTGCCACAGTCTCCAACTCCCCTGTACAGATCCCAGACCCCCCTGTACAGGTCTCAAAACCTGTTGTTCAGGTTCCTGTCTGTCCAGGGTATCCAGAGGAACGCCCTGGACCCCTACAACAAAGTAGTATGCCACTGTTAACATCGCTAATGCATTTTTCTCCATTCCTTTAACAGCAAAATACAAACCTCAATTTACCTTCACCTGGAGGGGCGGACAGTACACCTAGAACCAACTGCACCAAAAGTAAAAACACAGTCCCACCATCTGCCATAAACTAATTCAAGCTGCACTAGAAAAGGGTTAGGCTCCAAAACATCTGCAATACATTAATAACATCATTGTATAAAAAAACACTGCCACTAAAATATTAAAAAAAATCATCCAAATTGTGCTAAAAACTAATTTCACCATCAAAAAAAAACAAAGTTAAAAAAACTGCTCAAAAATCCAATTCCTAAAAACAAAATTAAAAAAACAAACAGCATCAAATTCCCACCAATATCATCAACAAAATCACAACAATGTCTCCCCCAACCAACAAAAAAACCCCACAAACTTTCCTAAACGCCATAGGCTTTTGGAGAATGCATATTCCTAAGTACAGCCAAATTGTAAACCCTCTCTACCTGGTCACCTGCAAGAAAAACATTTCCAGTAAAACCCTAAACAACAACACACCTTTACCCAAATCAAACAAAAATTTACTCATACAGTAACCCTTAACCCATTCAAAACTAAATCAAATATAAAAAACCGGTACTCTATGCCAGAATGCCCCAAAATCAGCCCAAAATCAGCCCAAAAATCAGCCCAAAATCAGCCCAAATTCACACCAAAATCAGCCCCAAAATCACCCAAAAATCAGCCCCAAATCACCCAAGAATCAGCCTAAAATCACCCAAAAATCACCCAAAAATCACCCAAAAATCAGCCCAAAATCAGCCTAAAATCACCCAAAAATCACCCCAAAATCACCCCAAAATCACCCCAAAATCAGCCAGGAGCCATACTCTGTCCTAGAACCTTTAACAAAAAGTACCTAAGAAAACTGAAAACCAACCACTAAAATTCTAAAATCAAAGCTACCAAAAATCCAAAACAAACTACACTCCAACAACAACGACAAAAAAATTAACAGCCTATAAAAAAGTCCAAACCACCTCAAAAACAATAAACACTAAAACACAACTCCTCCTGGCACCCCGACTACCAGTGCTAAAATAAATGTTCCAAACAAAAGTTCCCGCTACCCACCACGCCACCAATAGCACAGAAAATAAGTAAATTGCTCCTTTTGTGAGACATTCGGCAACGAGGGGTGTATCTTCCTTTGCTGCTGAGTGGCTGATGATGAGAGGGCTCTGGGGAGCACGGGAACAGGGGCGTGGCTAATCCAGAGGGCGTGGCTAATCCGGGGGTGTGGCTCATCCGGGGGCATGGCTCATCCGGGGGGCATGGCTCATCTCAGGGGCGTGGCTAACCAGGGGGCGTGGTTCATATCAGGGGCGTGGCTAACCCAGGGGCGTGGCTAACCCAGGGGGCGTGGCTCATCTCGGGGGCGTGGCTAACCCAGGGGCGTGGCTCATCTCGGGTGCATTGTTCATCTCGGGGGCGTGGCTAACCCAGGGGGCGTGGCTCATCTCGGGGGCATTGTTCATTTCGGGGGCGTGTCAGGGCAGTTTGCCCGGCAGTTGGCGCAGGCAGGGCGAGCAGGCAGGGGTACAAGTGTTCTTGCTGTAGGGTGTGCTCTGTGCTGTTGGAGGTGTTTCTGCTGGCTGCTCGCTTTGGAGCTTTCTGTCAGTGATGGTTTCTACACGGTCGAAAACTCGACCGGTTTTGTTTTATTTATTTTTATTAATTTATTAATTTAATTATTTTTAATTAAGCAGCCTTCCTGTTTTACCTTGCTTTGTTTCATTTCAGTGATAAACAAGATGCATTCAAAAAGCAAAATGAATAAAATTCTCTCTTACACTTTATACAAATCCCCCATTCTTGGAAAGCACGTGCTGCAGAGAACAAGCAGAAGAAATGGGAAACTTTTATTTTCATATTCTCATTTGAAGTAAAACTGTATTCCAAATGATGTCTGCACCTTGCAAAACAAACCACATAAATAAGATATTAATGTGTTTATGTAGAATTTTCAATGTTGCTAGATAGCAGAGCGATCAATCACACTGTTTGCAATTTGATTTCTCAGTTTATAGATAGCATCTTTGCCAGAAACGTGTTTTTATGATCCTGAGGGAGTAATTTCTGGCATGAATCCCTTCCTTCCACCCGTGCAGGAAGGTGTGGTTGGTGTCAGTGTGTGTGCCCAGGTGGAGCCCTCCAGAAAGGATGTGTCTGTACATTCCCATTCCTGCCCGGGGTGTTGGAGCTGATCGGTGCTTTCAGGGGCTGCAGTGGGTGAGCCCTGCCCGAGGTGTGAACAGGTGAACGAGCTCCTTTCGCTCAGGGAGGAAGTTGAAAGATGAAGGAGTATCAGAGAAAGGGAAAGGGAAATGGACTGGTGGAGTTCAGCCCTTCCATCTTTAAGGGAGTTCTCTGCCCGGGAGTCTGAGGACTCCTGTGCCTCCCACTCTCAGGCAATAGAAGGGCACCTGGTAGATGAAGAGGAGTGGAAATGAGACCCCAAATAAAAAAACATATTAAATTAAAAAAAAATTAAAGTATAATAAACTATCCTTAAAAATAAAACAAATCATTCTGAACTTGTTAAGTAAAAATAATAAAAAATACATCTAAAGTATAAAAAATTTTTCTGTTTTGCTAAAAATAGAAAAAAAATTAAACCCAAAAAGCAGAATTGAACAAGTATCATTAAAGCTAAAAAAACAAAGTTAAAAATAATAAAAAAAAATTAAAGCAAAAAATTTTAAAAATCTACAAAAACTCCTCCCCATCCCCAGCCAGGTGCCACTTCAGAACAGGAATGAGCCCCTGGACCTGGAAAGCCTGCCAGATGATTTAGAAGAAAATTGTCTGCCCAGTGAGCCTCCCAGTTATGATTCATCTGTAAGATGGATCACCACCTCTGACACCAAGAAGAAAAGAAGGGTGATGGTAGTGGGTGACTCCCTCCTGAGGGAAACTGAGGGCCCCAAATGTCGCCTGGACCCATCCCACAGGGAGGTTCTGCTGCCTACCTGGGGCCCGGGTATGAAATATCACTGAGAGCAAAAAATATAAAAAATTATTATATTATATTATATTATATTATATTATATTATATTATATTATATTATATTATATTATATTATACTATAGCAAAATATCACTGATTCAGCCCTCTGATTACTATTATTATTATTGTTATTGTTATTTTTGTTGTTGTTATTATTATTATTATTATTATATTGATTACCCACTGCTGATACTCCAGGCTGGCAGTGATGAGATTGAAAAGAGGAGTGTCAGGGCAATTAAAAGGGACTTTAGGGCATTGGGTCAAGTAGTTGATAGGGCAGGAGCTCAGGTAGTGTTCTGCTCAGTCCCTTTGGTGACAGAGAAAAATGGTGAAAGAAACAGGAGAACCCACATCATCAACAAGTGGCTCAAGGGTTGGTGTCATCGGCATAATTTTGGATTCTTTGATCATGGGGAAACTTTTATGGCACGTGCTCTGCTGGAACCAGATGGGCTCCATCTCTCTGTTAAGGGCAGAAGGTTTTTAGCTCATGAACTGGCAGAACTCGGTGAGAGGGCTTCAGACTGGGTTTGAAGGGGGAAGGGGCTGGAGCTGGGCTGTCTGGGAGCAGCCCCAAGGGTGGTGAGGCTGAGCTGGGGTGAAATCAGCAGCCCAGCTGAGGTGCAGGCACACCAATGCAGGCAGCGTGGGGAGCAGACAAGCAGAGCTGGAGGCCAAGGTGCAGCAGCAAAGCTGTGATGGAGTTGCCATCACAGAAACGTGGTGGGATGACTCACATGGCTGGAGCACTGCACTGGATGGCTCCAGGCTCTTCAGGAGAGACAGGAGAGGGAGAAGAGGTGGAGGGGTGGCCCTTTATATTGGGGAAGCTTTTGATGCCATAGCTGTTGAAGCTAATGATGATGAAGTTGAATGCCTGTGGGTAAGAATTAAGGGGAAGGCCAACAAGGCTGACATCCTCCTGGGAGTCTGTTATCATCCACCCAGCCAGGAAGAGGTGGACAACTTGTTCTATGGGCAGCTGGAGAATGTTTCAGGATCATCAGACCTTGTTCTTGTAGGCAACTTCAGCCTGACAGACATCTGCTGGGAACTGAATAAAGCAGAAAAAAGCAGTCCAGGGAAATTTTAGAGTGTGTGGACAACTTGTTGTCACAGCTGGTGAGTGAGCCCACCAGGGGCAGGACTGTGTTTGACCCGTTGTTTGCAAACAGGGATGGGCTGGTGGGAGCTGTGGGGGTTGGAGGCCGCTCGGGGCAGAGCGGCTTTGTTGGGTGCCAGCGTCACCCCCGGCCGCGGGCACCCCCGAGACCCCGCACACATTTCTGGGCACCCCTGAGCTCCCCCCCGCCCCGCACCCCGAGGTTCCCCCGGCCCAAAAACCCAACCCCGGGGCCGCAGCGGCCCGGAACCCGCTCAGCCAATCAAAACACAGGCGGGGCGCGCTGCGGCCAATGAGAGCGCGAGTTGGTGATGCGTCATCAGTTGCCGGGCAGAGCCTCGGGAACACCGGTGCCCAAAAGCGCTCTCAGCCAATCAGAGCGCGCGGCTTCGCCGCTGAGCCCGCCCTGGGCCGGACTGGCGCTCCCGGCGCCGCGAACTTCATTCCCAGTTCCTCCCAGTGCCACCCCAGTCCCTCCCAGTCCCTCCCAGTCACTCCCAGTCCATCCCAGTCCCTCCCAGGTGGGGCCGGGGGGGAGAAGGGGAAAAAGGGGGAAAAGGGGGGAGCCCGGAATGGAAGCGGGGGAGGAGGAGGGGACCCCCCGAAGGAAGAGCGGGAGGGGCTGAGGGTCGGGGAGAGGTGAGGGAGGGGTGGGAGAGGGTGGGAAAGTGGGGAAAAGGGGAGGGTGGGACCCCAAAACTGAGCGGGAGGGGGCTGGGGATGGGGGGATTGAGTTCAAAAGGGTCGGAAAGGAATAAAAGCGGGAACGGGACCCCCAAAGAGATTTGGGGAGCAGCTGGAGGTGGGAGGGGAGGGAATGGGAAAGGGGAAATTGCGGGAAGGGTGGGAAAGAGGAAGCGGCAGCGCGGGCGGGAGGGACCCGTGGCGGCCGTGGGGCACAGGGGGTGCGGAGCGGGGATCCGGGGGGGCCCGGAGCTCTGGGGGTGCTGGGGGGGCAGCCCCTGACCTGCGTCCGGCACAGCCAGGGGTGCTCCAGTTTATGGGAAAGTCCGAGTGTCACTTCATTAACGGCACGGAGAAGGTGAGGTACTGAGGTACCTGGACAGGTACTTCTACAACCGGGAGCAGGACATGATGTTCGACACCGACGTGGGGCTGTACGTGGGGTTCACTCCGGCTGGGGAGAAATGGGCCCATGAGTGGAACAGCGACCCGGAAATACTGGAATACGCACGGACTGCGGTGGACGGGTACTGCCGGTACAACTACGAGCTGTTCAGCCCGTTCCTGGTGGAGCGCAGAGGTGAGCGTGGGGCAGAGCGCGTCCCCTCGGGCCCTGCCCTGGCAATTACCCTGGAGCCCCTCAAACCCTCTCTGCGAATCATCCCAGAGCCCTCAGCCCTCCCTGGGCCCATCCCCGGGGCCTCCTGTTCCTCCCAGTGACCCCCGTGGCTCTCCCAGTCCATCCCAGTCCATCCCAGTCCCTTCCCCGTGTCCATCCCGGCCGTGTGTGGCGCGGACGCCTCTCAGCCAATCAGAGCGCGCGCTGCTGATGACTCATCAGTTGCCAGGCAGACCCGCAGCGCCCAGTGCCCCTCTCTGGGCTCGGCCTCCCAGCGCCGCGCGCTTCATTCCCAGTTCCTCCCAGTCCCTCCCAGTCCATTCCCGCTCCCTCTCAAGCCCACACCAGGAGCTCCCGGGGCACGCGGTGGCCACCGCCGTGGTCCCCAGCGGGGACTGGACCCACCAGCTCCTGGTGCTGCTGGAAACCCCCCGAACACGGGGTCACCTCCAGCTCCAGGTGGGGCACGTCAGCCTGGAGCAGCCCCTGAGCGGCACTGGGGCACGGGAGAGGCACTGGGGGGACTGGGAAGGGGATTGGGATGTGCTGGGAGGAACTGGGAGGGATTGGAGTGAGCCTGGAGGGACTGGAAGGAGATCAAAGATTGGAAAGCGGGACCTGGGATGAGGTTGGTTGTGCTGGGAAGAGACTGGGAGGGGTCTGGGGGAGTCCTGGAGGGGCTGGGAAGGGACTGGGAGAGGGTTTGGGGGTCCTGGGGCAGTGGGGGGCAACTGGGAGGGGGTTGTGGGATCCTGAGAGGGACAGGAGGGGCTTTGGTGGGTCCTGGGGAGGCTGAGAAGGGATTGGGAGGAGGTTTCAGGGGGTCCTGGGTTGGCAGGGGGAGGCTTGGGAGGGAGCTTGGGGTGTCTGTGAGAGGTTTTGGGGGTCCTGACCCCTGCAGACCCCCAGAGATGCCGCTGGACGCTGCCCACAGCGAGATGCTGACGGGGATCGGGGGCTTCGTGTTGGGCTTCGTCTTCCTGGTGCTGGGGCTCAGACTTGGGGGGACCCTGCAGGGGGACTGTGAGTGGGGGGGTGGGGGCAGAACGGGCCCTGGGATGGATCGGGAATGGGGACCCCCGTGTGTCCCCCTGTGTCACCCCGCTCTGGGGACTCTGGGGATTTGAACCCCTGTGGGAGTCCAGGGCGTTCCTTTGGATACCCTGGACAAACAGAAACCTGTACAGGGGGGTTTAAAACCTGGACAGGGGGGTCTGGAGTTTGTACAGGGGGGTTGGAGACCCTGGCACAGAGCCCAGACAGGCAAGGGCCTTGACTTCAGTCCATGGGAAAGGTTGCCAACATGAAGAGAGGAATTGCAAGCCTCCAAGGGTGCTAAAAGATAATATTATTTTCACATTTGGGGTTTTAGAATAGGGATGATTGGAGACAAGATGGAGGATACTGGGTGGTGCCCTGAAGTCTTCTCCTTCTTCGTCTCCATCTTTTGCAGTGAGGATGGCACCAAGTAGATTTAGAGGGATTGGATTAGTACAGAAATAACCTGTTCAGTGTAGAGTGTAGATATTGGTTTGTAACTGTAAATAATGTACACACAATTATCTGTATAAAAGATGACGAGCCTTGGTCAGAGGAGGAGTCGTCACCTGTTGCCCGTGCTGCTCAGACCTCTGCCAGGCTCAGAGAAAAAGAACTGAGATAAGATAAAATAAACAAAAGAAACAACCTTGAACAAGAACTTCTGAAGACCTCGTTTGTTCAGGCATTCGGCCTGGGGCTCTTCTGAGGGCAGAAGGGCAAAGACCACCCTGATCTCGGGTGAGCAGAGACCCCGAGAAACCCCGACAAGGCACCCAGTGAACCCCAAAAGGCACCAGGACCCCTCTCAGCTGCCAGGGGAATTTGAGGAGGGGGCTCATGGGGGGTGCCCAGGCTGGGCCAAGAGCCCAGCACTGCCCCAGCTCGACCTGCCCTGGCTCCATCCCAGAGATGAGAAAGGAGGAGTGGGATCCCTCCCAATGCAATTTCGGGGTCCCAGCCCCCTCTTTTCCCTTCCTCTTCCACCCCTTCCCCACTGCCCGGTGTGGATGCGCTGGTGGGCAGTGAGGTTGGAGTTCTGCTTGAAGCCCTTCCCGCAGTCGGGGCAGCGGAAGGGCCTCTCCTCCGTGTGAGTCCGCTGATGGACGAGGAGAGTGGAGCTGGTGTGAAACCTCTTCCCACACTGGGGACACTCGTAGGGCCTCTCCCCAGTGTGGATGCGCTGGTGGTATTTCAGGCTGGAGCTCCATCCAAAGCCCTTCCCACATTCCAAGCAGGTGTAGAGCCCTTCCCCAGTGTGGATCACCTGGTGCTGGATCAGGGCTGTGCTTACTCTGAAGCCCTTCCCACACTCCCCACACTCATAGGGCCGTTCCCCAGTGTGGATCACCTGGTGCCGGATCAGGCTGGACCTGTAGCTGAAACCCTTCCCACATTCCAAGCACTTGTGGGGCTTCTCCCCTCCATCAGGCTTCTCCTCCAGCTCTGAGCTCCGGCTGGATCTCCGGCCGCCCTCCTGGCACAGGGGGGGTCTTTCCTCCTCGCAGCTCCCTGGGCTGGGTTTGCAGCCCCTCCTCCTGCGGGGTCTCCGGGGCTTTTCCTCCTCCTCCATCCAGACACTCCTTGGGAATGAAAAATCCTGGTTTGGGGAGAAAACAAGAGGAGAGCGCCTTAGGCTGGGGGTTCCTCCTTGCCCAAGTTCCTCTCAGGAAATCATTGGGCACCTTGTGTCTGTAAGAACCTCCAAAACACCAAGATTCAGCCCAAAGGTCCTCCAAACATCAAGAGAGATGAAAACCTCCCCAAACATCAAGATCCAGCCAAAACCTCGGCTAAAATATAAAGATTCTACTCCTTGCAAAAACCGTAATCACCAGCGTTTAGCCCAGTGAAGCTCACTCTGGGTCTCAGTCAGACTCACACACTGGGCTGGCTGGGATTAGATTGCTGGAAAATATACCAGTTTTAAAATTGTTTTTTATTTTATTTCTCCACTCAGGCTGGGTTGGCCTTTGCCCTGGGGAAAGGAATTTTAAAGGTTTTATTTTAAGGGATGTTACACCACTCAACAGAGATGAGTTGAACATCTCACCAGACTGGGAAGAGCCCAAAAGATCCCCACAGAGAGAACGACCATCAACAAAACATCAACGACCATCAGCAACCAGCAACCAACACCCACCCCAGACACTGCCCCTGGGAGAGCTGCAGACACCTGGTCTGGAAAAGGCTGATAAGGAAATCCAGGAGTGCAGACCTAATTAACATCAGAGGAAAAGGAATCCGGGTCCAACAGGAAATCTAATACTGAGAACTCAGCAACTTGGAAGCAATGAACATCAAACCAAGGGATTTCTATGGGTTCAGACTGTAAAAAGTTTAGGAAAAATCCAGTAAAACTCACATGTCATGGAATGATTTTCTCTGCACACCTGGGCTGTAATATTTGTTAATTCATGTTCCCAAAAATACAGTGATTTCCTGACAGGGTGATACTGGTGGAGAGTAAGAATATGGTCTCTGTAAAGCTTCAGGAGGCACTGCCAGCTCTGGCGGGAACTGAATGGTAACCTCACGAGAGCCTCTTTTACATTACCTTTGTGTATGTTTACAGATTATATTTTATACATGTAATATCCACGGGTGCGGGTGATGGTGAATTATATTATTTCTGAGTGCCAGGAAAATCCTTTGCAGCACAGAATCCTACCCCGGGAAGGAGACAAAGGAATTAACATACCAAAACAAGGAACAGAATGCTGAAACCAGGTGCAGTAGATATCTGATAAAGACTAACGACCCAACAGAATAGGACCCAGCTAAGCCATCAGGGATTCCCGGAACCACCCATCTCACCCAGGAAACCTATGGTCCCCTCAGCGACGATATCAGCACAGTCATGGAGAGATAAAGAGGCTATAGAAATTCAGAACTGAGCAGTGGCACCAACATCAACTCAAAGAAATTACATATTCCCCCTCGATATTTGGACTATTTTAAACATGTTTTAACTTGTTCCTGAACTAAGGGTATAAAACTGGCAGGCCGGGACTCAGACAGGTGTGGGATCTGGAGAGGGAGTGTCCCCTGACACTCCAAGGGAGACCCCACCCAGGGCGGCCCTGTCCATTCCCTTGCTCCGCAGGCTGTGAATTTCGGTGCTGTTTCTGGTAAATCTCGGTATTGGCTTTGTCAATTCCGTGCTCACTGACAATCTGGTAATAAATTCTTGTTTATTTTAATTGGCTCTACTTATTTATAACATGGGCTATGTGTGGATGAAATGATTTCTGTTGCCCATCCTGGCCAGAATCAAGTGATGCCTTGACTCTCTAACACTAAAGATATTGTTGGAGCATTTTTGGTTTTCCCAGAGTTTCAATGACAAGATTACCATTAGAATAATTTTTTGCAATAGTCCTACTTCTGTATTGTCAGTTACATTTGGGCCAGGGGTGTAAGAATCAATTTGTAGTCTTAGGAGAAGAAAGAAAAACCTTGATTGCTTTGGAATGTTTTGTGTATGTATGTGTGTGGCTCCCAGTGATCACAAAATTTTGGTATATGGGTTTTTCAAAGTTCACCTTTAGGCTGCATTTTGCAAAACTAGAAGAGCTTTAAAGGTGACACTTTAACTTGTAAACAGTTAATAGAATATTGGTAAAAAAAAAAAAAGAATAAAAAAGAAAAAATGCAGATTGTGTGGGGGCCACATGTGAGTCATTCAATTGCTGCACTGGAAGAGAAGCTTTAGAAATGCAAATTAACACTGCTGGGGAAAAGTGTGCACAATGCACCAGGGGCTTCTTGCCTGGGGCAGGAATTGGGCTGATTCCCTCTGTCCCTCAGCCCAAGCTCTGCCTGCTTACAAAGACAGAATTTGCATCGCTAAAGGCAGAGCCCAGACTGAGGATCTCTGACTCTGCAACAGAAACGGGTTAAACTGCAAAGGAAAACATCAAACGGAGAATGTTATGAAAACTTCACGTAAAAAAGTGGTGGAGGAGGGGGGGATCATCCTTCTACCCACTCTAACATGTGCTGGCTTTGTCTATGTTATACAGGGTGCATCAGACCTCTGGGTGTTTTTAGCTACCGCAAGTTCACCGAAATCAGCTGGAAATCAAAATATACCATTTAATCAGAGAAAAGCGTTGAATTGACACACCCCACGCAGGAGGGAGCGCCTCAAAACCGGGGAAAAGATGAAACGGCCACCAGAACAAATCCTACAACACCACGGACCAGCTCCTGGGAACTCGAACGAATTCATATCAGGTGCCAGAGAACGCATTTGTAATTCGAATTGCATAATTAGATTACAAGCTGTCCTCGAAATAATAACCACTCAATCCACTCAAACGAGGAATGCGACATTTCACATTTATGATGGTATCAGATTATCTATTAACCCAGGCACCCGCGGGAAGGAGACCGCGGGCAGCCGCTCCCGCAGCGCCCTCAGGGCACGGGGAACACAGCGCGGACACGGCACAACCCAGCCACAGCCAGAGCCCCCTGCCGCCCCCTCCGCCCGCAGCCAGCCCCGAGCCCCGGCACAACCCAGCGCGGCTCCCACCTGCGCCGGGGCCGCCTCCGAGCTCCGCCGCCGCCTCCCCGGGCTCCGGCCGCTGCCGCCGCTGCCGGGCCCGCACAGACGCTCCGGCAATAGCGCCTCCGGTGCGGGACGGGACGCGGGCTTGTCCCCGCTCTGCTCTGCCCAATCAGCGCGCAGGCAGAGCCAGGAGTGACGGCAGAGCCAGCCAATCGCGGCGAGTGGCGGGCTCTGCACACGGCACAGCCTCTCAGGCCCCGCCCCCGGGCTGTCTGAGGGCAAAGCCGCAGATCAGGAACCGCCCTGGGACGCGCCCGGGCCCCAGCCGGGATTGAGCTCAAAACACAAACAAAGTTCTCCGCACCTCCCGGACCGCCTGGCCCAGCCCTGCGTGCTGGGTGCCTCCCACTCAGCGGGAAGCCCTGAAGCCTCACTTCTCCTACCCCCTAACTAGGAGCATCAGTTCAACACTTTGATTTCCCTGAAAAAGGGAAAACTGCCTCAACCCCTGTCGATGAGTGGAAGAGGGGAGAGATTTCTGTCAGAAAACTCCAAAAACTCAGAGTACACTAATGAGAAGTAAATGAAGACCCTTAAAATCAGCCTCCCCTCAGGCCTCCCTCCTTCCAGCTCCACCTCCTACCCCGGCAGAGCAGGGAGACAGGGAATGGGGCCATGGTCAGTTCGTGCCCCGGGGCTTTTCCGGCTGCTCAGGGACAGGAGCTGTTCCCCTGCTGCACCCTGGGCTCCCTCCCACAGCAGAGTTCTCCAGGAACTCCTTCAAGCTCAGCCCATCCCGTGGGGAACAGCCCCCCTCAAGCTGCTGCAGCGTGGGTCACTCTGCCACAGGCTCAGCCCCTCAAGGACAGGCTGCTCCAGCGGGGGCCCCTCTGCCCGCAGGTGTCCCCCGGGGTCACAGCCTCCTGTCAGGCATTGCCCTGCTCTGCCAGGGGCTCCTCCAGGGGCTCTGGGGGATCTCTGCATCCCCGTGGATCTCAGCATGCGGCACCTCAGTCTTTGGAGGCACCACGGGTTGGCTCTGCTGGACATGGAGGAAGCTTCTGGCAGCTTCTCTCAAAAGCCAGCCCTGAACACCCCCTGCTACCAAAACCAGGCGCTGTAATCCCAATACAGCTCCAAAAATGGGGTCCCAGATAGACAGGAGCTCAGGTTAACCGAAAATTGGGATGGAGATTTCCAGGGGCTCAGGGGTGCACAAAAATGAGGCCCCAGCTGAGGGTGTTCTCTGCTTGGCTGAGCGCTGCCCGAGGGCTGGGGCTGCCCCACGGGGGGACACCCTCCTCCAGCGGGGATGTCCCGCACACGGGGGATGCCCACAAGACCCTCAGAAACCCCGGGGCTGGGCTGGCCCTGCCTGGGTGCCAGGAGCCACTGATAAATATGAGGACCCAATAATTGATTGCCAATTAGATAAACTTTATTAAAGTTGACAGGCAATGAGTTATTAGATCTGGGATAGCTTATCTAAAATCCGGTCTCTTTTAACCATCCTCTGAGTTTTAACTGATTTCAGCAAAGCTTATTTTTTTCCAGCTAAATCAGCAATATATTGTTGTCTACAACCTTAGTATTTTAAAGTCTTCAAAATTAGTGTCTCAATAATAGCAATAACAAGAATTCATAGTGGTAATAAAAACCCTACTAGACTTATACCAGGTTTGCATGGCCAGGTGTTGGCAAGGAGGGCTCGAGGAGCACCTTCTGTGAGAGGCTGCTGGAAGCAGCTGCTCCTCCATGTCCTGCAGAGGCAACGCCAGCCGGCTCCAGGACGGACCGGCCACAGGCCAAGGCTGGGCCAGGCAGAAATGGTGGGAACACCTTTGGGATAACAGATTTGAGAAAATCGTTTACGGTGTAGTTGTGACTGTGACCAGGGAAGAGCAGGGGGAGAACATGGGAGAGGAACAACTCTGCACCCAGCCAGGGCAGGGCAGGAGGAGGGGCAGGAGCTGCTGCAGCTGCTGGAGCTGATTGCCCTGAGATTCCGTGGTGCAGTCCCTGCTGAGGCAGCTGGGCCCCTGCAGCCCATGGAGGGCACCGAGTGCACAGATGCACCTGCAGCACCTGCAGGAGCCCTGCCAGAGCAGGGGGATGCCTGAGTGGAGGCTGTGACCCCATGAGAAACCTGTGCTGGAGCTGGGACCTGGCAGGGACCTGCAAACCCATGGAGAGAGGAGCCCACGCTGGAGCAGGGTCCTGGTAGGACTTGTGAGCCCATGGAAGAGTGACCCATGTTGCAGCAGTTTGTGAAGAACTGCTGTCCAGGAGATGAACTCATGTTGGAGAAGTTCATGGAGAAGTGTCCCTGGGAGTGACCCCTGGCACAGCAGGGGAACAACTCCTCTCCCTGAGCAGCAGGAGAAAAGATGTCATGAACTGACCAGAACCCCCATTCCCTGTCTCCCTGCACCCACTGGGGGAGGAGGTAGACCTGGGAAGGACAGAGGGGTGTTTTTAAAGCTTTATTTTACTTCTCATTATCCTGCTCTGATTTTTAGGGACATTCAATTAATGTCCCTAATTTCAAACCTGGTTTGCCCATGATGGCATGTGCTGAGTGATCTGTCCCAGTCCTTATCTCAAGCCATGAAGGCTTCATTCTGTTTTCTCTCTCCTGTCCATCTCTGCAGGGGAGTGAGAGAGCAGCTTTGCTGGGTGCCTGGCATCCAGCCAGGGTACACTGACTGCACTTCCTCTCCTTCATTCTGTCTTTCTTTCCAGAGGTCCCAGTGCAGAGGTTGAGTGGGGCTTTGATGGAGGGAGTGAAGGTGGCGGGGAGTAGCGGGGACAGGAGGCACAGGGATGTGGGACAGGCATCAGAGGGGCGCAGGCAGCTGGCAGGGGGCAAGGCCTGTCCCCCTGGCCCTGCAGCAGCCCCGTGCCCTGCCCAAGGCGCTCCCAGCAGGGGCTGGGCCCCAGAGGCAGGGGCAGAGCCCAGTCCCGGGGGCGGCGTTTCTGCCCCGACCCCCGTCCAGCCCAGCCTCCCCCGTGTGCGCAGTGACCGCTGGCACGGGCTGCACTGGGCAGCGTGACCTGCTGGGGACATTGAGAGCTGCCCCCACGGTGACACTGCCCTTGGGATTTCACAGGCACCAAACAAATCACAGCCAGCCCTGCCCCTTGTCATGTCCCAGGCACTCGAGAGCATCACAGCCAGCCCTGCTCCTGGTGATGTCACGGGCCTTATGCGTGTGCTCTTCCCAGATGTGGGAAGGGCTTCTCACAGAGCTCTCACTTGACCCAACACCAACGGAGGCACCACTGAGGGAAGCCCTGGGAGTGCCCTGAGTGCAGGAAGAGCTTCGTGCACTGCTCCAGCTCCATCCCCCATGGGTGGATCTGCGCTGGATGATCCCCAGGGACCCCCGTTGGGCAGAGCCCCGGTGATCCGTGGTGCCGGTGATCCATGTTGGGAAGACACCTGGCTGGCGACTCCACATCCTCCTGGTTCCCCTTGCCGGGATTTTCTTTTCATTTCTCTTTATCCTTTCAAACACCTAAAACCAGGGTAAAAATAAAGATTTTGAACTAAGACCTGGATGAGAACATGGGGGGATCTTCCAGGGGATGTGGGGGATGCTGGGTGTGAGGGAGTTGAGGGTTCCTGGCAGGGACTTGGGGGTTGCTCAGGGCTTAATGTTCCCCAGGCCGAGCGGCTCCGGGAGCGCTGGGAGACCCTGGGACAGGTTCTGGGGCAGCTGATCAAGGACCCCCTGCCCCGGACGCGTCCCCATGTCCCCCCATCCAAACTTCTGGTGCTTCTTGTAGTGGATGCCCCCCTCTACGCTGTTACCCCATAACCTCCGCCCGTTCCCAAGTCCCCCTTATCCCAGATTCGTCCTGCTCCCATCCCAGTCAGCAACCCATCTGGGGTCCCTGACCCATACTGTCCGTCCCTGTCCCCATTCCCGCTCCCTGTCCCCATTCCCGCTCCCTGTCCCCTCTCACCGGACGCCGCCGCCATCGCTCCGATCTCCCCCTCCGCCCTCACCTGACCGCGGAAACCCCGCGCTGCTCCCGCCCACCAATCACAGCGCGCGATCGCTCCTCTATTTGCATAACCACGCCCTCTGGTTTGGCCCCGCCCAGCGCCGGCTGCAGCCGCGTCCGGGCGCTGTCTCCTCCCAGTTCCCTCCCAGTGCTCCCAGTAAGAGCCAGACTGGGAGGGAAAGCGCTCCCAATTCCTTCCCGCTGCTCCCAGGATCGCTCCCGGTGCCGCGCGGAGCGGGGCCGCTTTGGAACCCGCCCAGGGCAGAGCGCGGCTGCTTTTGGGTGTCGGCACCGCCCGGGCCGGGCTGGGAGCGGAGGAGGAGCGGGAGGAAGAGGAGGGACAGAGGAGGAGGAGAAGCAAAGGGAAAGAGAAAGAAGCGGCAGGAAGAGGAGGAGCAGGAACAGGAGGGACAGAGGAGCAGGAAGAGAAAGAGAAGGAATAGGAGGAAGAGCAGCAGCAGGAACAGCACGTGGTTCTCCGCTTGCCCGCTCCGGCCGCATCTCCCCCGGCTCCGGCAGCATCGCCCCCTCCGGAACCCGCAGGTGAGCGGGGAGGGGGAGCTCGCCCCAAATCCATCGGGGGCGTCTCCGGGTGGGTTTTTTGGGGGGCAGGGGATGTTTGGATCTTGCAGGACACCAAAGCCGAGCTGGAAACGCCCCTGGAGGGATCCTGAGGGGTCCCACGTGGCGACGGCCCGGTCCCGGCGGGCAGAGGGGCGATATCGGGTTTGGGGATCTCCGGGAGAGCCGGGGGGGAGCGCGGGAGCCCCGGAGCGGGGAGAGCGCAGAGGGGCGATCCCGGAGCTGCGGTAGCCCCGGCAGCCTGGAGGAACGGGGAAGCCTGGAGATGAGCGGGGTCTGGGCCCCCCGGAGGCTGAAAGGGGCGCTGACTTCTGCAGCTGCACTTGGGCAGCGGGACCATCAAACCCAACGCGCTCAGCCCTTGTTTTCCTCCCCAATCCAGGATTTCTCATTCCCAAACCTTGGCCGGATGGAGGAGGAGGAGGCCGCGAGGAAGAGGAAGATGTCCCGTGAGCCCCAGTCAGGTGAGGAGGAAGTCACTGCCCCTTTCCCCCTCTCTCCTGCTCCATCTCCCAGCCCAGCCTGGCCCCCGGCTGCAGGACAATCCCGCTGCCGACGCCGTCCTGCCAGGGATGCACTGGAGGGATCTCCTTCCCCTTCTCTCTGGCACAGAGGCAAATCTCATCCTCTCCATGTCCTTCCTCCCCAGACAAGGAGCTGACCACGGAGAGCAGGGAGGACAAATCCCCACGGCAGAACCTCGTGGAAGAGGCCGTTTTGAGTGGGTCCAGGGTGCAGGAATCCAGCGGGGAGGAAAAGCCCTGGAGACCCCCCATGAGGAGGGGCTGCAAACGCAGATCACGGGGATCTGAGGAGGAAAGACCCACCCTGGGCCAGAGAGGCGGCCGGAGCTTGGAGCTGGAGGTCCATGAGCAGCTTCACGATAGGGAGAAGCTCCACAAGTGCTAAAAATGTGAGAAAAGCTTCAGCTGGAGGTCCTCCCTCATCACACACCAGAGCAGCCACACAGCGGAGAGGCCCTACAAGTGTGACCAGTGCAGGAAGAGGTTTCAGACCAGCTCTGATCTCCTCCTGCACCAGCAGATTCACATGGATGAGAGGCCCTTCTGCTGCTCTGACTGTGGGAAAGGCTTCAAGCAAAACTCTGCCCTCGTCATCCACCGGCACATCCACACCGGGGAGAGGCCCTACGAGTGTCTTGAGTGTGGCAAGAGCTTCAGCCAGAGCTCCAACCTGATTGTCCACCAGAGGAGCCACACAGGGGAGAGGCCTTATGAGTGTGGGGAGTGTGGGATGAGCTTCAGCCATAGCTCCCACCTGACCCGCCACCAGAGGAGCCACAAGGGGGAACGGCCCTATGAGTGTCCCAAGTGTGGGAAGAGCTTTATCCACAGCTCCGGGCTGATCCTCCACCATAGAATCCACACAGGGGAGAGGCCCTTCGAGTGTGGGGAGTGTGGGAAGAGCTTCACTCAGAGCTCCTATCTGACTGCCCACCAGAGGAGCCACACTGGGGAGAGGCCCTATGAGTGTGATGAGTGCAGGAAGAGGTTCCCGACCAGCTCCTGTCTCCTTAAGCACCAGCGGATTCACACGGCGGAGAAGCCCTTCCACTGCCCTGACTGCGGGATGGGCTTCAAGCAAAACTCCACCCTCATCAAGCACCGGTGCATCCACACCGGGGAGAGGCCCTACGAGTGTCCTGAGTGTGGAAAGAGCTTCAGATCGAGCTCCCATCTGACTGTCCACCAGAGGATCCACACAGGGGAACGGCCCTACGAGTGTTGGGAGTGTGGGAAGAGGTACATGCATGGCTCCGACCTCATCACACACCAGAGGAGCCACACTGGGGAGAGGCCCTACGAATGTGACCAGTGCAGGAAGAGGTTTCAGACCAGCTCTGATCTCCTCAAGCACCAGCGGATTCACACGGATGAGAGGCCCTTCCGCTGCCCCAACTGCGGGAAGGGCTTCAAGCGAAATTCCCACCTCATCAGGCACCAGCGCATCCACACCAGGGAGGGGTCCTAGAAACGTCCTGAGTGTGGGAAGAGCTTCTCACAGATCTCTCATTTGACCCAACACCAATAGAGGCATCACTAAGGGAAGCCCTGGGAGTTCCCCGAATGGGGAAGAGCTTCGTGCGCTGCTCCAGCTCCATCCCCCATGGGAGGATCCATGCTGGATTGATCCCCAGAGACCCCCAGTAAGCAGAGCCCCAGTGAGCCGTGGTGTCAGTGATGCATGTTGGGAAGACACCTGGTTGGGGACTCCACATCCTCCTGGCTCCCTGTGGCCTGGATTTTCTTTTCATTTCTCTTTATCCTTTCAAAACCAGGGTAAAAATAACGATTTGGAACAAAGACAGGGATGGGGACATGGGGGTATCTTGCAGGGGATGTGGTGGATGCTGGGTGTGAGGGAGTTGAGGGTTCCTGGCAGAGACTTGGGGGTTGCTCAGGGCTTTGGGTTCCCCAGGCTGAGCAGCTGCGGCTGCACTGGGAGACCCTGGCGGAGGTTCTGGGGCAGCTGATCAAGGACCCCCTGCTCTGGAACTGCCCACCTGTCCCGGTACCCAGTGTCCACTGTCTAGGATCCCACTCTCCCCACTGTCAGCACCCCTACCCCCCACCTGTTCCTGTGTCATTCCACTCACAGTCCTGTCCTGGTCCCATCCCAGTCTGGATCCCATTCCCAGTCTCATTCTCTGTCCCTGTCCAGTATTCTCTGGTTGCTGTTCCCATATTCCCAGTCCCATATTCCTTGCTCTGTTCCTATGCTCATATTCCTGCTGCAGGTCCCACATTTCCATTGCTGTGTTCCCTGTCCTGTTGCCATATTCCTGTTTCCAATCCTGGTCCTATCTTCCTAATCCATATCCCATATTCTCTTCCTGGTTTCTGTTTCCATGTTCTCTGTCCTGTTTCCATTTTCCCATCCCTGAGCCCATATTCCTGTATTACCATATTCCCGGGAATACTCCCGAATTCCCAGTCCCATTCCTGGTCCCTGTCTCCAGCCCCTGTCACGTATTCCCTGTCCCATTCCCGGTCCAGTACTCCTGGGCCCAAACTTGCTCCCTGTCCCCATTCCGTGTATCATTCCAAGTCCCTGTCTTGTATTTCCAGTCCCATTCCCGCTCCCTGTCCATATTCCCAATCCCTGTCCCCATTTGCGGTCCCATTTCCGGTTCTTGTTAATATTCCCCATCCCATTCCTGAACTCCGTCCCCATTCCTAATCCCTGTCCTCATTGCCGGTCCCTCTGTCATTCCTAGTCCCAGTCCGGTATTCCTGGTCATATTCGGGGTCTCAGTCCCCATTCCCAGTATTATTCCCAGTTCCAGTCCGCATTCCTAGTTTCATTCCCCAGGGCCGCCTCTGGCATGGGGCCCTGAGGGCTCCCCAGCTCGGGCTGGCTGTGGCACACGAACCCTTCAGCCCTGCTGCTCTCCTGGGCCAGCTGCAGAGAGCACAAGGCTTTGGGCATTTCTCAGAGGCCCCCAGCTGGCCAGAGCAGCCCCTCCTGCCAGCACCCCCTGTGCCTCAGAGCCCTCCCTCGTGCCGGGGACATGGAGGGGACACGGGCCTGCAGGAGGCTCCTGTTCCTGAGACAGGAGCAAGGCTGCAGCTCCAGCCTTTGGGCCCTGGGCCGCAGCAGCCCAGGGGAGGCCCAGCTGCAGAGCTCGCAGCCCCCAATGTGTTTCACTGGAACCCTTTGGAACACTGATCCCTGTTGGGGTTCCCAGTACCTCTGAGGGTCCGGCCCTTGCAGAGAAATGGCTTAAATCAATTAGCGAGACAGCATGGTCGAGTATGTCTTGAAAAATCAAAAAGGTTTAATAAAAGAAAGAAAATAATACAAAACAAAGAACAAAGCCAAGCTCAGTATAGGGACAGGTCCCATACACCTGCTACAACACCCCGAAAGTGCCCCAAGCCCCTTTGTTCTCTCTCTTATCTACTTCACAATCAAAGAGTGTTCCACTGGCAAACTGCTAATAGAAAGAGGTACAGGATTTGAAGAACAGCAACAAAGTCCAACAGGTGCTTCTCTTGGCATTGAGCCAATTACTGTCAGGACAGCAAAGAAGTTTTTCAGTCCTTTACCTTATAAGAAATACAAGGTGTGAGTCAAACCTTTCCCTATATGGAAAACACTTCCTCAGGTGTGGGGTGCTTTACTACAAATCCCCATCCCATATTCTCTATCCACTCACTGTTTCCATATTCCCAAGTTATTTCAGGATCAGTCAAATTAAGAGGTGGGAGACCCTGTAAGTGTTCCCACTCTGAATGTGGAGGTTGTGTCTGCACTAACCCAACTTGTCACCAGCGCCCCAAAATGGGGGAGTGACAACATTTTTGGGGTCACCCCTACGACTTCCACCTCCCCATATCCCACTGAGGATGCTCTTCTACCTTGCACCCCCTGCACGCTGCATCCCCCGAGGGGACCTTGGGGACTTTGGGGACTGTCCCTGTGTCCCCACCCCCAGTCCCCCAAGGTACCTCCGCTGCTGCGCCCACACTCGGCCCTGGTTCCTGTAGGGGATTCCCAATGTGAGCAGGCAGGAGTTTGAGTCACACCCTCACCTCTTCTCTTCCTCCTCCTCCTCCTCCTTCTCCTCCTCCTCCTCTTCCTCTTCCTCCTCCCCCTCTGGGAGGTGATGTCACTTCTCCCACTGTGGATGCACCAGTGACACCAGGGAGACACCGCAGGTCACCCCTGGAAGGGACTGTGGGGTCACGGTGGCTCCTGGAGTCCCCTGGATGTGACAGCTGAGGGGTCCTGGGATGCTGCGGTGACAATTTGGGGAGTGGGTGCTTGTTTGGGGGTCTCCAGGGTGGGTCATGAAGTCCTCTCCTGTCACCCCAGACACCCCCAGCCCGTGCCTCAGTTTCCCCCTCTCTCTGCAGGGACCACCCGGAGCTGATGTTCTGGAATTGGGTTTATTTTGGGGGGGTTTGGGGTTGGGGCTACTGGGATGGGCTGGTGGGCCAGTGGGGGGGGCTGGGGTGTGGCCAGATTGGTGGCCATCTGGGCTGGGGGTTGGCCAGGCTGGGGGGCTGCAGGGCCAGGGGCCATCCAGACCAGAGTCCAGCTGGTGGCTCTGGAGTCCATCCAGACCAGTGTCCAGTCAGAGTGGGATCCATGGCTCTGGAGTCCATCCAGACCAGTGTCCAACCTCTCCTTGCCCCCCTCCATCCCAGGCTCCCCAGCTGGGGCTGCTCCTCACTGCAGAGTGGACAAGAGCCATGGTCAGTCCCAAGATGACCCCAAGCCCCCTCCCACCAACCCCACCAGGCCACCCACCCCGCTGCCACCAATGTCCCCAGGAACCCGGGCCAGCTCTGGATCTCCTGGAAGAGGAGATCCACAGGCCTGGGATGAGGACTTGAGGACATCCAGGATGGTGAGCACCGAGTCCATGGGGTACATGGGGACAGTTGGGGACACAGCTGGGGACACGCTTGGGGGACAGGGGGTGGTGAGTGAGGGTTGGAGGAGAAGGGATGCACCCAAAAATGTGTCAAAGTCAAGGGAAGGGCACCCAAAATTGGGGGAAAGGATGGGAAATGAGGCAAGAGATCAAAAATAGGGCAAAGGGACCTAAAACAGGGGGAAAGGACCCAAAATGGGGGGGAAGAAGGACCCAAAATCAAAGGACTAAGGGTGTCATGGGATGTCATGGAGTGTCACAGGGTGTCGTGGGATGTCCCTACCTGTGACAGGATGGGTGAAGATGCTCAGGGTCAGGAGCAGCCACAGGAACATCCTGAGGGACAGGGGGACACCCTGCAGAACATGGGGACACCCTGCAGTACAGGGCCTGGGACCTCAGGGACTGTGGCCCCACTGGGGGCGAGGGACAGGGACACAGGGGACAGGGACAGGCACACACAGAGGGGTGACGGAGGCACGGCAGGGGCTGGAGACATATGGAGGGAGGGGACACGATGCCACCAGGATGCTCATCAGGGGACAATGTCACCACAGCTGTTGGGATGCTGCCACCAGGACACCTTTGGTGACACCCACTGCGGGGCCATGTGACCCCACAGGTGACACCGACCCTTGCCCTGTCCCCAGCCTGTCTGCAGGAGTGTTTGGGGTCCCTTGAGTGCAGTAGCCCTGGGACACCCTGGTGGCTGTCACTCGCTTCCAGGCCACTTGTCCCCAGCAGAACAAGTTCCCTGTCCCACCCTGGTGGGGTTGACTTTCGGTGGAACACCACGGTGGTGACACTGGGAACATGGTGGCAGGAACTGCATCGGGCAGCACTTTGCCATGGCTGAGATGAAGGTGCTGGTGACACTGTTGTGGCAAAGGTGGTGGCATTGATGCTGCCCCAGTTCATGTCCCCAGTGTCCCCACCCATGCCCATGTTCCCTCATGGCCCCACCCATGGCATTGTCCCCAACATGTCCCCATCCATGCCTTAGTTCAACATCTTTATTTTTAGCCCAGTTTCAGGGCTTTCAAAGGGATGAACAGAAACCTTTTCATTTCAAGGCCAAAACAAAAGGATTTATGTGTTCCTGCTGGCAGAGCATCGATGTGCTTGGGTGGGTGGGAAGAACCTTTTTTGGAAGGGGTTTCCACCCCACTGTCTCCAAAATTGTGGGGTTTGACCCAGTCCGTCCCTGTTTTCTGTGGAAGATGCCTGTGTGCCTGAGACAATTGAAACGATGGATTTATGTTGGAGAAGACCTTCAAGGCCATCCAGTGTTGCTTGATGGCACCAGAAGATGCAAAAAGAGAGATTTTTCTGAGGTCAGAAGTGGACAAATCCGCTCTCCACAATGGATGTCTGATGTTGGTCTGTGGGTGTGTCCAGGTGTCCACAGGGAGCAAGGAGGATGTGGAGCCCCAGCCAGGTGTCTTCCCAACATGGATCACCAGCACCACGGATCACCAGGGCTCTGCCCACCAGGGTCACTGGGGATGATCCAGTGCAGATCCACCCACGGGGGATGGAGCTGGAGCAGCACACGAAGCTCTTCCCACACTCGCGGCACTCCCAGGGCTTCCCTTAGTGTTGCCTCTGTTGGTGTTGGGTCAAGTTAGAGCTGTGTCTGAAGCTTTTCCCACACTCAGGACACTCGTAGGGCCTCTCCCCGGTGTGGCTGCTCTAGGGTGTGATGAGGGAGGATCTCCAGCTGAAGCTCTTCTCACATTTTGAGCACTTGTGGGGCTTCTCCCTATCGTGAAGCTGCTCATGGACCTCCAGCTCCGAGCTCTGGCCGCCTCCCTGGCCCAGGGTGGGTCTTTCCTCCTCAGATCCCCGTGATCTGCGTTTGCAGCCCCTCCTCGTGTGGGATCTCTGGGGCTTTTCCTCCCCGCTGGATTCCTGCACCCTGGACCCACTCAAAACGGCCTCTTCCACGAGGTTCTGCCGTGGGGATTTGTCCTCCCTGCTCTCCGTGCTCAGCTCCTTGTCTGGGGGAGGAAGGACATGGAGAGGATGGGATTTGCCTCCGTGTTAGAGACAAGGGGAAGGAGATCCCTGGCAGGACGGCGTTGGCAGCGGGGTTGTCCTACAGCCGGGGGCCAGGCTGGGCTGGGAGATGGAGCAGGAGAGGGCAAAAGGGACAGCGACTTCCTCCTCACCTGCCTGGGGCTCCAGGGACATCTTCCTCTTCCTCGCTGCCTCCTCCTCCTCCATCGGGCCAAGGTTTGGGAATACGAGATCCTGGTTTGAGTGGGAAAACAAGGGCTGAGTGCGTTGTGTTTGATGGTCCCGCTGCCCAAGTGCAGCTGCAGAAGTCAGCGCCCCTTTCAGCCTCGGAGTCCCGGACCCCGCTCATCTCCAGGCTCTGCCCGCCAGTACCGGGCAAGATCCCTCCAGGGTCATCTCCGGCTCGGCTTTGGAGTCCTGCAAGAGCCAAACATCCTCTACTCCGAAAAAAGCCGAAACCCTCGGAGACCGCCCCCCCCCCGATGGATTTGGGGCGAGCTCCCTCTCCCCGCTCACCTGCGGGTTCCGGAGGGGGCGATGCTGCCGGAGCCGGGGGAGATGCGGCCTGAGCGGGCGAGCGGGGAAACCGCGTGGTGTTGCTGCTCCTCCTCTTCCTCCTCTGTCCCTCCTCTTCCTCCCGCTCCTCCTCCGCTCCCAGCCCGGCCCGGGCGGTGCCGACACCCAAAAGCAGCCGCGCTCTGCCCTGGGCGGGTTCCAAAGCGGCCCCGCTCCGCGCGGCACCGGGAGCGATCCTGGGAGCAGCGGGAAGGAATTGGGAGCGCTTTCCCTCCCAGTATGGCTCTTACTGGGAGCGCTGGGAGTTCCTGGAGAACTCTGCTGTGGGAGGGAGCCCAGGGTGCAGCAGGGGAACAGCTCCTGTCCCTGAGCAGCCGGAAAAGCCCCGGGGCACGAACTGACCATGGCCCCATTCCCTGTCTCCCTGCTCTGCCGGGGTAGGAGGTGGAACTGGAAGGAGGGAGGCGTGAGGGGAGGCTGATTTGAAGGGTCGTGTTCTACTTCTCATGATCGTGCTCTGAATTTTTGGAGTTTCCTGACAGAAATCTCTCCCCTCTTCCACTCATCGACAGGGGTTTGGGGCAGTTCTCCCTTTTTCAGGGAAATCAAAGTGATGAACTGATGCTCCTAGTTAGGGGGTAGGAGAAGTGAGGCTTCAGGGCTTCCCGCTGAGTGGGAGGCACCCAGCACGCAGGGCTGGGCCAGGCGGTCCGGGAGGTGCGGAGAACTTTGTTTGTGTTTTGAGCTCAATCCCGGCTGGGGCCCGGGCGCGTCCCAGGGCGGTTCCTGATCTGCGGCTTTGCCCTCAGACAGCCCGGGGGCGGGGCCTGAGAGGCTGTGCCGTGTGCAGAGCCCGCCACTCGCCGCGATTGGCTGGCTCTGCCGTCACTCCTGCTCTCTCTGCGCGCTGATTGGGCAGAGCAGAGCGGGGACAAGCCCGCGTCCCGGCCCCCTGCGCCATTTTGCGGAGCGTCTGTTCGGGCCCGGGAGCGGCGGCAGCGGCCGGAGCCCGGGGAGGCGGCGGCGGAGCTCGGAGGCGGCCCCGGCGCAGGTGGGAGCCGCGCTGGGTTGTGCCGGGGCTCGGGGCTGGCTGCGGGCGGAGGGGGCGGCAGGGGGCTCTGGCTGTGGCTCGGTTGTGCCGTGTCCGCGCCGTGTTCCCCATGCCCTGAGGGCGCTGCGGGAGCGGCTGCCCGCGGTCTCCTTCCCGCGGGTGCCTGGGCTAATAGATAATCTGATACCATCTTAAATGTGAAATGTTGTGTTCTTCGTTTGAGTGGATTGAGTGGTTATTATTTCGAGGACAGCTTGTAATCTAATTATGCAATTCGAATTACAAATGCGTTCTCTGGCACCTGATATGAATTGGTTGGGGTTCCCAGGAGCTGGTCCCTGGTGTTGTAGGATTTGTTCTGGTGGCCGTTTCATCTTTTCCCCGGTTTTGAGGCGCTCCCTCCTGCGTGGGGTGTGTCAATTGACCGCTTTTCTCTGATTAAATGGTATATTTTGATTTCCAGCTGATTTCGGTGAACTTGCGGTAGCTAAAAACACCCAGAGGTCTGATACACCCTGTATAACATAGACAATGCCAGCACAGGTTAGAGTGGGTAGAAGGATGATCCCCCCCTCCTCCACCACTTTTTTACGTGAAGTTTTCATAACATTCTCCGTTTGATGTTTTCCTTTGCAGTTTAACCCGTTTCTGTTGCAGAGTCAGAGATCCTCAGTCTGGGCTCTGCCTTTAGCGATGCAAATTCTGTCTTTGTAAGCAGGCAGAGCTTGGGCTGAGGGACAGAGGGAATCAGCCCAATTCCTGCCCCAGGCAAGAAGCCCCTGGTGCATTGTCGACACTTTTCCCCAGCAGTGTTAATTTGCATTTCTAAAGCTCCTTTCCGAGCTGTCTGGAACTGAAGCTTCTCTTCCAGGGCAGTCATCCCCTGACATGAATGTGGCCCCCTCCAAAAGCCGCTTTTAAATTTTTTTTAATCATCTTTTAACTGTTTAGGACTTAAAGGGTCACCCTTAAAGCTCTTCTAGTTTTGCAAAATGCAACCAAAAGGTGAACATCGAAAAACACACACCAAAATTTTGCCATCACTAACAGCGACACACATACATACAGAAAAAACATCCCAAGCCATAAAGATATTTTGCTACTGCTTCTCCTAAGACTAAAAACTGATTCTCACACCACTAGCCCAAACCTGACTGACAAGATAAAAGTAGAATTATTAAGGAAAACCACTCTAATGGTCTAATCTAGTCCCAGCCATTTCAGTGTGTGAGTCTGGCTGAGCCCCAGAGTGGAATTGTCCCGTTGTCTCCCCAGCCCCTGTGGCAGTGCAGGCACAGAAAGCACTGAAGCTGCAGCAGTGGCAGCAAGGATTGGCCCGCAGTGCCTGGAGATGCCCAGGGAGGGTGCCCAGGCAGAGCATTCCAGCAGAGGATCTGTGGGCAGGCACAGGGGCTTCCCCCGGGGCTGTGGAGCCCTGGCTGCTGCTCCCTTGCCTTCAGTGCAGGGGCAGTCACAGGGAATTGCAGAATAAGAACTGCACAATCAGAAATTGTAAAGGAGGTTTGTTTTATTCCTGCTGGGACACCTACGGGATCTTTCCCCCAATGATGCCCACCTGATGCAGACAGGTTCCAGGTTTCAATGCACTCAGATCCCACAAAGCTGCACCTCCCTGCCCACCCATTCTTTGCCCATTCTCTGCCTTCTTGCCCTTTCTATTACAATTAGTCTTTTGTGATGCCACGCCTTCTGGTGGTCGCTGGCAGGGGTCTCCTGATGAAGTAAGGAGTCTTCCTCCGTGTTCACTATTTGACCTCCATCTGTGAGCAGGTGCAGAGAAGGTTTGGTGAATTCCCAGGTCAGTTTGTCCTGGCTGAAACCAGGAGCCTGGTTCTTGCTGTTTTTGTAATCAACTGGTTCTGCTTTATTTGGTCTTCACAATACCTAAGTCCCTTTTCAGTGAGTTTTAACAATAGATCTTCTCTCTGTGGCCTTTACCTGGCACCCAAATTCCATTGTATTCTGTTCATGGGTCCTGCCTTACAAGTTACACTCCTCTGCCTTCTGGTGCAAGTTGTTTCTCTGCTTTTACAAAATCGCTAAATAAGCTGTATGTATTTCTGTTCTCCCCTTCACTTGTTTAAGCACTTTATATGTTTCTAAAGTTCTGAATTTTCATATCCATACACATTTCCCATATCAGCGGCCTCCCATCCTCCTCCTGCAGCCGGGAAGTCCAAATCTCGGGGGCTTCAGAGACCCTGAGCCCAGGGTGAGGGGTCCCCCCGTGTTCAGCTGTGCTGGGGCTGCTTCTGTGCTCAGGGACACTTGGGATGGGCCAGGCCACTTGGCCACCAGTGGTGCTTCTTCCCACTCCTTGGGCAGGACCCGATGTCCTGGTTGGATGTTGTGAGCAGCAAAGTCCCAAGGCAGGGTCTGTGCCAGCCGAGCTTCCTGTGGGAGAGATTTCCCAGGAGACAGGATTCTGGCCACAGACTGCTTGAAATATGCATCCCTTATCTGCACCCTGCACGTGGTGGAGAATGACCAGGGTAAGGAATTCCAAACACCAATTCCAAGGGAGAGAATTGAGTGTCTGCTTTGAGTCTGGCTCTTATTCTTGCCAAAGCCAATGGCAAAAGCAGTACCCATGGCATCTTGGTTTCTATCACCAGCTTCCAAAGGTGTTTCTTTATTTCCCCACTCATTCTTTCTACCAGACCTGAGCTCTGGGGGTGCCAGGGGTTGTGGAGGTCCCATTGTGTTCCTAAAGCTGCCATAACCCCCTGAAGGATCTTTCCTGTGAAATGAGTTCCCCATCTGAGACTATTGCTTCCACAATCCCTTCTCTTGGAATTATTTGCTTTAAAAATACCTTAATAATTTATTCAGTGATTGCTGAAGCAGTCAGAATTGCTTTTGCCACCCTGTTAGGTGACATGGTGTTGGCAGAAGATATTTAAGCCTTCCTGCTCAGGGCATTTCAGTCCCAGGCTCTCACAAGCACACACAGCTCTGCCGGTTGAGCTGACCATGTGGGTGGTAACCTGTGCTTTGCCAGATTCCCTTTCCTAAATAATAGCATGTCTTGTAACTCTTTTCCCTTCTCCTGCCCTTGAAGACTCATCCTTAAACAAATTTTCTGCTGACTGTTCACAGCCCCCCCGATCTGTCACTCGTCTGTCTCCTGGACACTCTCGGGTCTCCAGTCAATCCCCGGTGCCGCCGCCACCCAAGGGAGCCGATCACCCAAACTGGGTGAGGCACCTTCAGCTCCACTCACTGCCCGCCGCCCCGGGCGGTGGAAGGAATTCCAGACCAGCCCCAAGGTGTGTGGAAAAATTCCCATTACCAGAGGTTTGTGTCCACAGAGAAGGCAGAGGAGTCCTGTACAAGTCATTTCATTCATACAAAAAGGGAGAGGCCATGGGACATTTCCCATGGGGTCTCTCCAGTTGTTGGAGGACGCAGCCTCCTTTTCATCCTAATTTTCCTGGCTGCATCTCCCTCTCCCTTTCCCCACTGGCTGAAGTACTTGAGAGGTACAGACTTCCCAATGCACCTCCCACATACCCCCCTTAATATGCACCCCACTTCTGTCTGGGTAGGGATATTCACAGCTCTGTTAAGTCTTTGTTCTTCTTCTCGAAGTTCCTGAATTTAGCAGGACCTTGGCTGAGCACCAGTCTGTGTGGTCAGTTAATAACATTTTCTGGAACTGAGGGCCTCTTCTGTCCCTTCCTTATGTCCAAGTGCCTGGCCCTGTCTCCAAGCAGATTCCCAGCATCTGTTTGTAAAGACACTTTCCTCTTCTTCCTTCCCTGGGGGTCCCCCGTTTGTGGCACATCCTTATGGTTTAGAAGAGGTTTTGGCTGAGTCTGGATATTTGGTGAGTTTTTGATCTGTGTCTTGATGTTTGGAGGACTTTTGGGCTGAATCTTGGTGTTTTGGAGGTTCTTACAGACACAAGGTGCCCAATGATTTCCTGAGAGGAACTTGGGCAAGGAGGAACCCCCAGCCTAAGGCTCTCTCCTCTTGTTTTTTCCCCCAAACCAGGATTTTTCATTCCCAAGGAGTGTCCAGATGGAGGAGGAGGAAAAGCCCCGGAGTTCCCGCAGGAGGAGAGGCTGCAAACCCAGCCCAGGGAGCTGCGAGGGGGAAAGACCCCCCCTGTGCCAGGAGGGCGGCCGGAGATCCAGCCAGAGCTCAGAGCTGGAGGAGAAGCCTGATGGAGGGGAGAAGCCCCACAAGTGCTCGGAATGTGGGAAGGGTTTCAGGTGCAGGTCCAGCCTGATCCGGCACCAGGTGATCCACACTGGGGAACGGCCCTATGAGTGTGGGGAGTGTGGGAAGGGCTTCAACCTCAGGTCCAGTCTGATCCGGCACAAGAGGAGCCACACTGGAGAACGGCCCCACAAGTGTGGGGAATGTGGGAACAGCTTCAGCCAGAGCTCCAGCCTTATCCGGCACCAGATGATCCACACTGGAGAAAAGCCCTACAAGTGTGGGGAATGTGGGAAGAGCTTCAGAGTAAGCTCAGCCCTGATCCGGCACCATGTGATCCACACTGGGGAAGGGCCCTACACCTGCTTGGAATGTGGGAAGAGCTTTGGATGCAGCTCCCACCTGAGAAACCACCAGCGCATCCACACTGGGGAGAGGCCCTACGAGTGTCCCGAGTGTGGGAAGAGGTTTCACACCAGCTCTGATCTCCTCAATCACCAGCGGATTCACACGGATGAGCGGCCCTTCCGCTGCCCCGACTGCGGGAAGGGCTTCAAGCTCAACTCCAACCTCATCAGGCACCGGCGCATCCACACTGGGGAGAGGCCCTACGAGTGTCCCAATTGTGGGAAGAGCTTCTCACAGAGCTCTGACTTGACCAGACACCAACGGAGGCACCACTGAGGGAAGCCCTGGGAGTGCCCTGAGAGCGGGAAGAGCTTCGTGCGCTGCTCCAGCTCCATCCCCCGTGGGAGGATCGGCGTTGGATGATCCCCAGTGACCCCGTTGGGCAGAGCCCTGGTGATCCGTGGTCCTGGTGATCCATGTTGGGAAGACACCTGGCTGGGGGTGCTCCAAATTTTCCTGTCTCCCTGTGGGCACCTGGATGAACGCAGGGGCAGGAACATCCATTGGGACACAGACAGACACTGGGAATTCCTTGGGGAGAGTGGATTTGTTGACTTTTGACTCCAGAAAATCTTTTGCATTCAGTCCTATCTTCTAGGGCATCAAGGAATACTGGATGGTCTTGGTGGTCTTTTCGTACCTCAGGGATTCCATGATTTTGATTTCCTATTGCCCAAGGGTGTCTTCCATAGGAAGATGATGATGAACTGGGGCCAAGACCAAGATTTTGGAAACCCCTCCAAGAAAGCTTCTTCCCTCCCACCAAGCACGTGGATCCTCAGCTGGCATGGACACAAAAATCCTTTTCTTTTGGCCTTGATTTGCTTTTCATTTCTCTTCATCTCTTTAAAAATATCCAACGCTGGGGTAACACTTGGATGGGCCAGGAACCCCCAAAACCAAGCCTGGGTGAGAGGGGTGGTGGAATAGGGGGCAGTGGGGAAGGGGTGGAAGAGGAAGGGAAAAGAGGGGTCTGGGACCCCCAAATTGCATTGGGAGGGATCCCACTCCTCCTTTCTAATCCCTGGGATGGAGCCAGGGCAGGTCGGGCTGGAGCAGCGCTGGGCTCTTGGCCCGGCCTGGGCACCCCCCATGAGCCCCCTCCTCAAATTCCCCTGGCAGCTGAGAGGGGTCCTGGTGCCTTTTGGGGTTCACTGGGTGCCTTGTCGGGGTTTCTCGGGGTCTCTGCTCACCCGAGATCAGGGTGGTCTTTGCCCTTCTGCCCTCAGAAGAGCCCCAGGCCGAATGCCCGAACAAACGAGGTCTTCAGACGTTCTTGTTCAAGGTTGTTTCTTTTGTTTATTTTCTCTTATCTCAGTTCTTTTTCTCTGAGCCTGGCAGAGGTCTGAGCAGCACGGGCAACAGGTGACGACTCCTCCTCTGACCAAGGCTCGTCATCTTTTATACAGATAATTGTGTGTACATTATTTACAGTTACAAACCAATATCTACACTCTACACTAAACAGGTTATTTCTACACTAATCCAATCCCTCTAAATCTACTTGGTGCCATCCTCACTGCAAAAGATGGAGACAAAGAAGAAGGAGAAGACTTCAGGGCACCGCCCAAAATCCTCCATCTTGTCTCCAGTCATCCCTATTCTAAAACCCCAAATGTGAAAATAATATTATCTTTTATCACCCTTGGAGGCTTGCAATTCCTCTCTTAATGTTGGCAACCTTTCCCATGGACTGAAGTCAAGGCCCTTGCCTGTCTGGGCTCTGTGCCAGGGTCTCCAACCCCCCTGTACAAACTCCAGACCCCCCTGTCCAGGTTTCAAACCCCCCTGTACAGGTTTCTGTTTGTCCAGGGTATCCAAAGGAACGCCCTGGACTCCCACAGGGGTTCAAATCCCCAGAGTCCCCAGAGCGGGGTGACACAGGGGGACACACGGGGGTCCCCATTCCCGATCCATCCCAGGGCCCGTTCTGCCCCCACCCCCCAGTCACAGTCCCCCTGCAGGGTCCCCCCAAGTCTGAGCCCCAGCACCAGGAAGACGAAGCCCAACACGAAGCCCCCGATCCCCGTCAGCATCTCGCTGTGGGCAGCGTCCAGCGGCATCTCTGGGGGTCTGCAGGGGTCAGGACCCCCAAAACCTCTCACAGACACCCCAAGCTCCCTCCCAGTCTCTTCCAGCCCACCCAGGACCCCCTGAAACCTCCTCCCAATCCCTTCCCGCCTCCCCAGGACCCACCAAAGCCCCTCCTGTCCCTCTCAGGATCCCACAATCCCCTCCCAGTTGCCCCCCCCAGCGCCCCAGAACCCCCAATCCCTCTCCCAGTCCCTTCCCAGAACAACCAACCTCCTTCCAACCCCCGCTTTCCAATCTTAAACCTCCTTCCAGCCCCTTCAGGCTCACTCCAATCCCTCCCAGTTCCTCCCAGCACATCCCAATCCCCTTCCCAGTCCCCCCAGTGCCTCCCCCGTGCCCCAGTGCCGCTCAGGGGCTGCTCCAGGCTGACGTGCCCCACCTGGAGCTGGAGGTGACCCCGTGTTCGGGGGGTTTCCAGCAGCACCAGGAGCTGGTGGGTCCAGTCCCCGCTGGGGACCACGGCGGTGGCCACCACGTGCCCCGAGAGCTCCTGGTGTGGGCTTGAGAGGGAGCGGGAATGGACTGGGAGGGACTGGGAGGAACTGGGAATGAAGCGCGCGGCGCTGGGAGGCCGAGCCCAGAGAGGGGCACTGGGCGCTGCGGGTCTGCCTGGCAACTGATGAGTCATCAGCAGCGCGCGCTCTGATTGGCTGAGAGGCGTCCGCTCCACACACGGCCGGGATGGACACGGGGAGGGGACTGGGATGGACTGGGATGGACTGGGAGAGCCACGGGGGTCACTGGGAGGAACAGGAGGCCCCGGGGATGGGCCCAAGGAGGGCTGAGGGGATTCGCAGGGAGGTTTGGAGGGGCTCCAGGGTCATTGCCGGGCAGGGCCCGAGGGGACGCGCTCTGCCCCACGCTCAGCTCTGCGCTCCGCCAGGAACGGGGTGGACAACTCGGAGCTGTGCCGGCAGTGCCTGTCCAGCGCAGCCCGTCTGTGCTCCCTCCGTGCCGGGTCGCTGCTCCAGGACCTGGCAGCTTCTCCCCAGAGGAGGTGTCCCCCCCGTACAGCCCCACATCGCTGCCCGAGTGCAGGGGCTGCTCCCGGTTGGAGATGTTCCTCTCCACGAACCTCGCCCGCTCGGTGCCCTTAATGAAGTGACAGCCGGACTGAACCATCTCCTGGAGCAGCCCCGTGTGTGCAGGACTGTCCTGGTTTAGGGCAAATTTGGGAGGAAACCTCCAAAGGGGTTCCCCTGGAAAGCAAAACCCAAACGGCCCCTCCCCCCAGCCAGAGGGAAAAAAGAACTTCCTCGGGGAAAAGTGGGAAAAACTATTTATTTAACAAACAAGGCGCCCACAAGCACAAAAAATGAATAATATGAAACAATAAAACCTCTGGCCGCTCCGAAGAGAGATGGCAAACAGAGCCAGTCCTTGCCCTGGGTGTAGCTCAGCTCACTCAGTCTCTCCCCAGCCCCACTCCCTCCGGAGCTCCAGGACCCACAGGTGCCAGCCCTCGCTGCTCCTCTGGGTTTGTCAGTCCAGAGCAGATTGAAACAGTCCCAAGAAAAAGAAAAAAACATTCCAGGGAACTTCTCTGCCTCAGGCAGCTCAAACTGACTCAGAGCACAGGAGATCTCTGTCCCAGCGCTGTCCGTGCCTCAGACCAAGGCCGCAGCAAGGACGGGTGCGAGTCAGGCAGTTTTCTCAAAACAAACTGCTGCTGCTTCTTTCTCCCCCTTTGCTCCCAGAACCATTTTAAAGGTACAGAACTGAATATACAGCACAACCAGAGCAGAGGATTGGGGATACAAGCATCATAAAGTCACCCTAGAACACCCTGCAAGGGGCTCGCAGCTCTCTCTGGATCCTTCCCTTCCCCAGGTGAACATTCCCAGCTCTCCCAGCCCGGCCCCACAGGGGCTCCAGTTCCTCGGGGCTCGCCCCAGCAGCTCCCCATCCTGCAGGGGGCTCCCGGCTCTGCAGGTGGGGTCTCACCTGAGCGGGGCCCAGGGCCAGGATCCCCCCGGAGCTGCTGCTGCCCACGCTGGGGCTCAGCCCAGGCCACCTCTGGGGTCATGTCCAGCCTCTCACCCACCCACACGGTGCCCTTGGTGGGAGGTGTGGAGGTGACATCAGTGACAGTTTATTCTCTGCACCTGCTTTGTCTTTTATTCAATATTCCTTGATTGAGAATAGACTTAGGAAAAAAATGGCATCATTTGAATCCTCCCCTATATGAATGGGGAAATGATAGGAAAAGTGAGTTCATCCAGGTTTAGAGGTGTGGGTGATACAAATGGTGACATTGCCAGAAAATGACAACAAAAGCAGGAATCCAAGAGAAAAGGAAAAGTAAGCATCACCTAAATATTTAATTCCCATATCAGCTGGTGTTGATCATATTCCAAGAGCTGAGTTAAACACGTTGTGAATGCCAGGAGGAGAATCCGGGAACGGTTTGGGTCGGAAGGGACCTTCCAGCCCATCCAGTGCCAGCCCTGCCGTGGCAGGGACACCTCCCCCTGCCCCGGGCTGCTCCGAGCCCCGCCCGGCCGTGGCCAAAGGCAGCAGCCCGGCAGAAACCCGCTGGCCCGGCTGCGGCTGGGAGCTCCTCGGACACCGGGATGAGGGCAGATTCCATCAGTTCCAGGGAATTCCAGAGAATCCCCGAGAATCCCCCGGTGTGACACGGACAGAGACCCCCCAGCCCCGATCGTTCCCCGCCGGGAGAGGCTGAAGGACCCCCCCGGAGTGCCCCGGGAGGAGGGGGACGGAGACAACCCCGGGCCCTCGGTGCTCCTCTGCCACGGCCAGGGCGGGGGCTTCGTCATTTGTTGGCGGCTTTGCTGGGCAAGCAAAGGTCAGTCCCAGCATTTGATGGGATTTTTGCCAATTTTATTTTGTCCTTCCCTTTGGCAGGCCGGGGCGATGGCCTCGTCCCTCCGATTTGGGGGGGCCGGCGCGGTCCCTCGTGTCCCCGGCGGATGCTCTGTCGGTGTCCGTCGGTCCGTAGCCCCCGGCGGATGCTCTGTCGGTGTCCGTCGGTCCGTAGCCCCCGGGGGATGCTCGGGCCGGTGTCCGTCGGTCCGTAGCCCCGGGGGATGCTCCGGCCGGTGTCCGTCCCTGCCCCTCCACCTCCTGCGGCGCCGCTCGGGGCAGGGGGAGGTGTCCCTGCCGCGGCAGGGCTGGCACGGGATGCGCTGAAGGTCCCTTCCAAGCCGAAGCGTTCCCGGACTCTCACCCTGGGGAGCCCCAGCAGACCGGGACACAGCCCCCGGCTGCAGGGAATCCGTCTGGGCAGGGAATGGCCCGAGGGACAAGGACCGGGGTGGCCACGTCCCGCACGGCCCTCAGCGTTTATTCCACAGCCCGGGTGCAGCTCCCGGAGAGGCACACGCCATCGGATCCCGCGGGTCAGGCCAGGAAAAGAGGCACGGCACCGAGAAATCTCTGCCCGCTGCCACAACCCCCCCGGGCCCTTGGAAACAGCTCCCACCAGCCCGGTGCCAGAGTGGAAAATCCACCCCCCCCAGTCCTCTCCTGGCCCGGGGCCACCGAGACCCCCCCGGGGACCTGTCCTGGCTGGGAATGTCCTGCAAAGCCGCAGGGCTGGACTCGGCTCTCCCGGATCCCGGCGAGGAGGGCGCTGCCACCCCGAGTCCCCGGGGCAGCCCTGATCCAACCTCCCCCTCTGCTGACCCTCTGTGGAGGGCAGTTCCTAAATAAAGGTTGGATTCAAGCGGGCTGGGGGCACAATGACAGCACGTTTGACTCGGCTCTTGAAATGTGATCAACACCAGCTGATATGGGAGTTAAAGATTTAGGTGATGCTCATGAATTTTTTCTTTTCTCTTGGATTCCTGCTTTTGTTGTCATTTTCTGGCAATGTTACCATTTGTATCACCCATCCTCTAAACCTGGATGAACTCACTTTTCCTTTCATTTCCCCATTCATAAGGGAAGGATTAAAATGATGCCAAATTTTTCCTAAGTCTAATATCAATGAAGGAATATTGAACGAAAGACAAGCAGGTGCAGAGAATAAACTGTCACTGATGTCACCTCCACACCTCCCACCAAGGGCACCGTGTGGGTGGGTGAGAGGCTGGACATGACCCAAAAGTGGCCTGGGCTGAGCCCCAGCGTGGGCAGCAGCAGCTCCGGGGGGATCCTGGCCCTGGGCCCCGCTCAGGTGAGACCCCACCTGCAGAGCCGGGAGCCCCCTGCAGGATGGGGAGCTGCTGGGGCGAGCCCAGAGGAACTGGAGCCCCTGTGGAGCCGGGCTGGGAGAGCTGGGAATGTTCACCTGGGGAAGGGAAGGGTGCAGGGAGAGCTGCGAGCCCCTGGCAGGGCGTGAAGGGGCTCCAGGAGCTGCAGAGGGAGCGGGAGCACCCGGAGCTGCTCCCAAAATCGCGGGGTGGCCCCGGCCCCTCCCCCCCGCCCTCGCACCTGCCCCTCCCCCAACGCCGGACCCCGCCCCGCCCCCTTTCGAACCCTCCGCCTCCCGCCCAATCAGATCGCTCGGCCGCGTTCTGGCCACGCCCCCTCTGTGTGCTCACACTGTGGAACGCCGCTGGCCCCGCCCCCCCGGCCGTTCCTCGGCTCCCATTGGCTGTCGCCAGGGCCAGCGGGGCTGACACCGCTGCGGAAAGCGGCGGCGGCGGAACGGAGCGGGCGGGAACAGCGCAGCTCCGCTGAGCCCTGCGTGCCTCCTCTCTGCTCCCTTCTGCTCTCTGCTGAGCTCTGTACACCTCCTCCCTGCCCCTCTCCCCTCCGCTGAGCCCTCTGCACCTCCTCCCTGCCCCTCTCTGCTCAGCTCCTCTGTTCCGCTCTGCGCTGCCCCCTGTTCTCCTGCGCTGCTGTCCTGTTCCCCTCCCCTCCCCTCCCCTTCCCCCCTCCCCTCCCCTCCACACCGCCCACCCTCCCCACACACCAAGGTGAGCAGCAACAGACACAGCCCGGCACCCCCTGCCACCCCAGTAAAGGGAAGAGGGCAGAGATGACCTGACCCCCCCTTATTCCTACAGAAAACCACGCTCCCAGCCACACAGCAACAACAACGGCTGAGGAGACCTCACTACAAACTCTGCTCCACAGAGCCCACCTCCAGCCCACCCATGGTGAGCACCCCCAGCAAGGGGAGGAGGATGGACATGACCTGCCCCCCCCTTCCCCCCTTTTATCCCCACAGCAAACCTTGATCCCAGCCAAAGAACAACAACAAAGGGGTGCGGAGACCCCACCACCAACTCCGCTCCACACAAAGCATCTCCAGCCCTCCAGCCAAGGTGAGCACGAGTGGAGATGATCTGAGCCCCCCATAAGGGAAGGAGGACAAACATGACCTGCCCCCCCTTATCCCCACAGCAGCCTTGATCCCAGCCGAACAGCAGCCACCAAGGGTGCGGAGGCCCCACCAGAAACTCCGCTCCACAACGCCCACCCTCCACACACACCAAGGTGAGCACGAACAGAGACCACCCAGCCCCCATCCATTGCAGGAGGAGAGGATGAACGTGACCTGACCCCCCTTATCCCCACAGAAAATGGGCCCTGGGATGAGCCGGCCCCCTCCAGAGAGGAGGAGCGGCAGCGAGGGCTGCGGAGCCACAGCAGGAACTCCGCTCCTTGGAGAGCCCCTCCAGCCCACACCAAGGTGAGCATGAGCAGAGGTGACCCAGCAGCCCCAGGCCCCTCCCCAGTGAGGGGAGCAGGGCAGAGGTGACCCCATCCCCTCATCCCCTCGGGAACGAGGATGGAGACACCCCGGCCCCTCCATCCCGGAGGAGGAGCGAGGCAGCCCGGCCCCATCCAATAGGGGTGGACACTTGGAGTAGATCCGGCACCTCCTTAGTGGGAGGACGGAGAAGAGCCCGACCCCCCGATCCCGATCCTGGGGCTGAGGACGGGATGGCCCGGCCCACGCCTAATAGGGGTGGGAGGTCGGAGTAAAGCCCGACCCTCTGTAGCTGGAGGAGGGAGAAGAAAAGGATCCCAAGCCGAGCATGAAGGTCAGGGTTAAATGTGCAGAAGAAGTCTGCATGCTCTGTTCAATATTTTTATTGGTGACATGGATGAGGGTATTGAGTCTTTCATTAGTAAATTTGCAGAGGACACTAAGCTGGGAGTGTGTGTCAATCTGTTGGAAGGTAGGAGGGCTCTGCAGAGAGACCTGGAAGGGTTGGATGGGTGGGCAGAGTCCAATAAGATGAAGTTTAATAAATCCAAATGCCAAGCCCTGCACTTTGGCCACAATAACCCCCTGCAACATTATAGGCTGGGGACGGTGTGGCTGGACAGTGCCCAGGCAGAAAGGGACCTGGGGCACTGATGGACAGCAGGCTGGACATGAGCCAGCAGTGTGCCAGGTGGCCAAGAAGGCCAATGGCATCCTGGCCTGGATCAGGAATGGTGTGGCCAGCAGGAGCAGGGAGGTCATTCTGCCCCTGTGCTCGGCACTGGTGAGGCCACACCTCGAGTGCTGTGTCCAGTTTTGGGTCCCTCAGTTTAGGAAGGACATTGAGATGCTTGAGCGTGTTCAGAGGAGGGCAACGAGGCTGGTGAGGGGCTTGGAACACAAACCCTATGAGGAACGACTGAGGGATCTGGGTTTGTTTAGCCTGGAGAAAAGGAGACTTAGAGGTGATCTTATCACTCTCTACAACTTCCTGAAGGGTGGTTGCAGTCAGTTGAGGGTTGGTCTCTTTCTCCAGGCAACAACAGACAGAACGAGAGGACACAGTCTTAAGCTGCGTCAAGGGAAATATAGGTTGGATATTAGGAAGAAGTTTTTCACAGAAAGAGTGATAAAGTATTGGAATGGCCTGCCCAGGGAGGTGGTGGAGTCACCATCCCTGGATGTGTTTAACAAAAAGACTGGATGTGGCACTTGGTGCCGTGGTCTAGTTGAGGTGTTAGAGTATGGGTTGGACTTGATGATCTTGAAGGTCTCTTCCAACTAGAATTCTGTGATTCTGTGAATTTATCAGGGGCAAGATTGCCTTTAGCACTATCTCTGTTCTCTTTACAATCCCTCCTCCCACACCAAGGAGAATCTGTGTACAGTACAGAACCTCATGGAACCAAGGGGCCATTGTGGCACAGCAGGGCCTTGTGGAACCAAAGAGACCATGGTGACACTACAGAACCTCATGGAACTACGGGTCCATTGTTCCTCAGCAGGGCCACAGAACCAAGGAGTCCATTGTGACCCTACAGAACCTCATGGGATCAAGGTGTCCATGTTACACCACTGAACCTCATGGAACAAAGGGTCCCTGGTGACACTGCAGAACCAAGGAGAATGTTGTTGGCAGTATGAAAGCTCATGGAACCAAAAGTCCATTGTGACATTGTGGGGGCTCATGGAACCATGGAGACCATGATGACACTTCAGGACCCACTGGAACCAAGGGGCCATTGTGACACTGCAGGGCCTTGTATAACCAAGGGGTCATTGCAGCACGGCAGGGGCTCATGGATTCAAGGGGATCATAGTGACACTGTGGGCTCCATGAGACCATGGGGACATTCTGACTTTGGGCAACCAAGGACACCATTGTTACACAAGGGGTCATCATGGAACCAATGAGAGCATTGTGACACTGCACAGCCTCATGGAAGCAAGTCATTGTGACACATTGTAGAACCGAGGGGCCAATGTGACACTGTGTGACACCATGGAACAAAGGAGACCATTGTGACACTACAGGGCTCCATGGAACTAAGAACTTGTGCAACAGTGAGGGGCCCAATGGAATCAAGGGCCATTCCATACTTCAGGACCTCAGGAACCAAGGTGCCCCTGTGACACTGCAGGGCCTCATGGAAGCAATGAGACCGTTCTGGCACTCTGGGTCCCCAGGGAACCAAGGGGCCATTGTGACACCACAGGACCTCACAGAACCAAGGCCACCACTGTGACACTGCCAGGTCTCATGGAAGCAAGGGGCCATTGTGACACTGTGGAGGCAAGGAGACCACTGTGATATTGCTGGGCCTGATGGAAACAAAGATCTGTTGTGATCATGTAGGGCCTCATGGAACCAAGGGCAATTGTGATGCTGCAGGGCCCCAAGGATCCAAGAACATGGAACAGGTCTGGCTGCCTTGGCCTCTGAGGGCTGTCTGACTTGTCCAGTGCTACCTTGGCATGTTGAGGGCTGCTTCTGATCTGTCCTTGAAAACCCTGGAGTTCTGTGCTTTCCTTCCTGTGGGAAAGAACTGTCCTTCTCCTCCAGGTGCCCATAGCCAAAATTTGGATTCTACCTCCAAATTTGATTCTATCCAAGGATTGTTCCCATATGAAACCTGGCAGGACACACAGCTCTGGCTGGCCTTGGCCTCTTGAGGGCCACTTCTCATCTGCCTTCAAAACACTGGCAGGCTGTGCTTCTCTTCCCATGGAAAAAATCATCTTTAACATCCAGGTGTCCATGGCCACAACTGGGAATCTGCCTCCATAATTCCAGACATCCAAGGATAGCTGCCAGACAAAAGTTGCCAGGACAGTCTCAGTCCCTTTTGCCACCTGAGAGCCAGCTCTCATCTGCCTCCCACCATCTCCTCCCCATCCCTGGATCTGCAGGTCCAACATAGTCCCTCCCCGCGTGGACTCACTCACCAGGTGCAGCAAAAAGTTGTCCTCCATACACTCCAAAACCTTCCTGGGCTGCCCTCTTTCTGCTGTATTCAGTTCCCAGCAGATGTCTGGTAGGTTAAAGTCACCTCCAAGAACAAGGGCTGGTGTCCTGAAACATTCTCCAGCTGCTCATAGAATAAGTTGTCCACCTCTTCTTCCTGACTGGTGGACGATAACAGACTCCCAGTAGGATGTCAGCCTTGTTGGCCTTCCCACTGATTCTTACTTACTTTCCCACTGATTCTTACTTCCCACTGATTCTGACTTTCAGCTCCATCTTCATTAATTTCAATATAATCTCCCAGAGGAGATGGGACAGATGGGAGCAGAGACAAAGAATTCTGCTGGATTCTTCATTGTGTTTGCTTCTACAGGAGACCTGGATCCAATGTTGTTGCTCTGCGCGAGGCAGCGGCGACCCGGTTTGGAAGGGACACGACGGTTAACGTACAGACCGTTCGGGCAAGTCACTCACAACACTAGTATAGTGGTTACGGTGAAATGCGTTTATTTCTTGCGTGCGCTCCTTATATAACCTCGGTGCGCTTACTCAGCGCGGCGAAGCCGCGGTTAACAACGCTATTGGTTATCAACGTCGGAGAGGAAGGGACCCTACC